>OMLC01069445.1:7856-32070 GCA_900302585.1 Regalecus glesne
ACTGAATATATATATATATATATATACCATATGTGATAAAGCCCGGGAGCCGGCGTATATGTTCCCTACAAACAGGACTGACCCTGGCAACCAGGAAAGGATTGCAGCTCTGTAACACAAGATAGAAATATTTCACAAACTGATGTTTTCTCAAGGCTTGGATGAAATCATCTGAGATAAGCAATCCTTTTAGAAAAGACAGTGACAACAGTGATGTTACCTGGTAATGTGACTCATCTCCAGCCAACCCGTCTTTCCTGAGACCAGAAGCAGCAGAGCCCCGACACACGTCTGCCATCTGGGTACATGCACAGTTTTGGGCTTCTGATTTTAGAGGTTTATTTTAAAACACATCCATATGATGTGCAGCAGTTTTCCTTTGTTTCTTTTCAGATTGTCATTCCCACTCCCTCGTCTCAACCAAAGCTTTCACAATAATCTTCCAATCTCCCACTTTCACAGGTGCATTAAACAAATGGCTTAATAATACCATTGAAACATTGGCAAGATTATACACATTCTATATCTTTTAAAAAGGTACTCACCCTTGAAATAAGGTTGGATAGGTGAATTTCAACACGGACAGAACATACTGCAAAATTAATACACGTAGAACTAAATCATTAACTTCATGGGCACAGGTGACGTCAGAATAAAACCATAAAAAGTTGGGTTTCAACAAGTACAGGACTGTCCTCATCAATCCAACAAGCCATCTATACTAAATGGGACTTCTCATCTCAGTGAAGCAGAATGGACAAAAGGTCAATTTTACAGATGCTGTTGCAGTGTGAGCACTCCTGGATGAATACACACAGATTTAGAAAATCCATAAACAATACGTGGGGCTGTGGTAGCTCAGGGGTAGACCATGAGCAGCCAGAGGCTGCTGGTTCGAATCCACCACGGGACGTCATAAATTGTGATTAAATGGGATTGTGTGAAATGGTTTTTCTTCACCACGCTGCTCCCAGTTCAGTGGGGCTACAACTAAACAGTGTCACTGAGAAATAACCAGGTTTGAGCTAGAGTCTGAACACTGATCGTTCGTGTGACATTGCTGCGCCACTAAACTCACCTTGTTGGTGAAGTAGGAAGAAATGAAGAGGATGGAGAAAGTCAGGCCCGCTGCGTGTCTTCTCCACTGCATTCCGTCTCCCCGCCAACCGGCGGCGGGAGGAGAACCATTACATCACAACACACAGCCGTCCCGGGCTCAGCATTAGATTACTATCTCTATAGTTTTACTGTTGGGATTAGTTCCTGGACAAGAGACAACACGGAGACGACACGTAGATAACAGACAACAATCCAAACTTCCCTGTGTGGGTTCACTCGACACGTCACACGCCTCCGGTCCTGGGCGGCGAGTATGGAGGGCCAAATAGCCCAAAACCTCCTCCTCCTCCGTTCTACATTCAAGAACTTTAGTGTCGTTGTTGCGGTTGTGTCAGCCTCAAAGGTCCCACGCTGAAAATAACAACACAGAAGAAGAGATAAGAAACACAACACATCAGTGACGATAAAGTAGTTATTGCTGCCAGAAAAGTACCAACTTATAACCCCGAACAAACAGGAGAGCTTCGTTCTTCTTCGTTTTCCGTCGCCTTTTTCTTCTTCTACACCTATTTCCACCTTTCTTCTACTTTGCTGATTTTCTTCTACGTTTCCGCTTCCTCTTCTTTGATTCATCATCTTATTCCTCTGTTTATTGTATTTATTTAACCTTTCTCAGTGCCATCTTTTGTGAATCATAATTACCACTAACAGAAAACGAGTGGAGCTGACCGAGATGTCATCAATCTTGTTTGGCAGCCAGACTGTGACTGGCCCACAGAGATGAGAGAGTTTAATATTCCGTCTCTTCTCCTTCTCACTGACGAACAATGACACGGACATCACAGAATCCCATCCAAGCTAAAAAAAAAAAAAGATAAGACCTTGACCACTGACCTCTGAGCTTGGACAGAGTAAGTGCCTTTTGGATACGTGTTTCGTTCTCACATTTCAACGTTTTAGCGGTGTATTTTTTGAGCCCGTGTGGTGCTCTACAAAGGTTACTCGTTAAGCTGTTTTTGGGCCATGTTGGTCCTCCATACAGTCAGCTGGCTCCAGTCAGTCACGTGATTGGCCACAAGTTTCCGTGTTTCCGGGTAAAGTCGCCCTGTGGTCGGACAGCAAAGCAGGAGCGTCAATTGCTGCTTTCGGCGCTTTTCTACCCACCTTTGTGCTTTCCCTGTGTTTTTTAAGCTCTCATAGGTGCCCCCCAATGAATTCTATGGTGGAAGTAAGGAGGTGAAGTGAAGAACTGCAGTGCTAAGAGGATCCCCTTTCTGTTGTTTGTCGGTAGTCGCTTTGAGGAGACCGGAGGAGGATGGTGTCGTAGTCATGGCTTTCTTGAAGATTAATGAGCGGTGTAAAGAAAGGTTTGTAGACCATGATTTAATCCAACTGTGGTTGGCCTTTTGTTTTTCCCATGACTGAGTGGTTTAAAGGGGCTTTCTATTTTCAACAGGGACTCTAGTTCCGTTAAAAACATGCCCGTGTTTGTGCTGCAGGACGCCACTTGTTCGTGGATCGTCGGCAGCAGGATCTCGAAGCCGTTGTGTATTGATTGTGTCGTTCGTATGGAGCAAACAAGCAGCGAGAGTTCAGTAGTATAATGAGATCATATAGAATACATTTGTTGAATTTTGTTGTATATGGGGTTAATTTAATCATAGATTATCCCGGACCATGTGAATGTGACAAACCTCTGAACTTTGACATGTTTATTTAGTTTTCCCTGCATGCTGACGCTCAACATCTCACGTATCTAAGTGTAAAAATTGGGTCAAAAGGGAACGTTATATATACATGACAAAGATTGACTTGTATGAATGGTCCCAATTCCAGTGTTTGGCTGAAATGTCTGTTTCCTTTGGGAGACTCATGCTGGATTGGACAGCATTTATAGTTTATCAGGTTCATTTTGAATTGTACACCACCACTAGAGCTATTTTTTGCCATTGCCTACTGCAGACTCATATACTTGCGTGTGTTATTTCCTTAGATTTTCGTTGCTGCTGCTGGACCTAGAGGAATACTATTTTGAGCAGCACGTTGCACAGCACCTAAGTGCCACCTCCAAGAACAGGTAAGATAACAGATAACAAGGGTATTTATCATGTCCAGAAATGCAAGAGTCATAAACCACACTTGCAAATCGGTGATTATCTGATTTAAAAGACATCTTCCTTTATATACCTGCCCCAGAAGGCAGGTGAAACAACACATGTTAGTGTTTTCATATCATGGTAATGGGACTCGGATTTGTACAGAGTGAAAAGTAATTCTGGGGAGTTTAGATATAGGTGTCTATTTGCAGGGAATAGCCATTGTTAGTTCATCACATCTTAAACATTAAACACAACACATGCAAATGATTACATACAAGCATGTGACAAATTTATGTTGCAACTTTACTTTATACTCTATAATGTACTGTGTAATGTTAGAGGAGCATTACTAAAAGGAAGTTTGGGCAAAGCTCAATGAACCACTTCCCAAATTAGAAAATGTTCAAATCTATGAATACAAAGTTTAGATGTTTTGAGTCCACATTGCTGTTTCACCTATGAGTGTCTGGGTAAAGAGACTTAAATGTTTTGTGTGGGTTTTTTCACGACAGTAGTGCATCTTCAACTACAACTATACTGAAAAGTGGGAACAACCATCGTTGAAAAGGGGTGGTGGCCTGCGAGTACATCTGTCGGCATCTTACAATGTTGTGATTGCAGAATAGAGCTACTGCTCCTTTACATAGGAGGAGCCAGTTGGTTTGGGTGGTTTGGGCATCTAGTAAGGATGGCAACTGGTCTCCTCCGTAGTGGGGTGTTCCAGACACAGCCAGCTAGGAGGAGGCCACGGGATAGACCAGGTGGTGGGATTATATCTCCTCACTGGCCTGGGAACACCTCAAATCTCCCACTCAGAGCTGTTTGATGTGGCAAGGAGAAGGGAAGATCTGGGTCCCATGCTGGAACCGATACCTTTGCAACCCAACTTAGAATATGTTGTTGATGATGGATGATTGGAGAATAAGGCCTCTGATCTCATTTAAAAGATGTGTCCATTGTGTTCGGTACCAGTCCACTAAACAGCATTGCAATTTGTTTTTCTTTCAGAAAAGTCAGAGGCTCATTTAAGGTGTGCTCTAAATCAGTCATATTTGATCCAGAAGATATTGGGGAGCCCATCTTAAAGGTTTGGTCGGAATTGTTTGTTGATCCTAATAGTGTTTTTGTTGCATGCTGTCCATAAGAAGTTTAACTCTCTATTAAACCTTTCTCGACAACATGACTCACATACTTCCATTCATCTCACTCAGGTAAATGTTGGTTCTCAGATGTTACTAATAGTAAATTGACTCATTCTTATACAGCACTTTTCTAGTCCAGTGACCACTCCAGGCACTTAACATCATATACCTCATATTTACATGAGCATGGTAGATTACAGCCGATTAGTCTTTCTTGATGCCCCGCGGTAGTATTGGACCCATAACACCTGACTTTGTGGTACACACTCTACCACTGAGGCAAAAAAACCCTCAACTTTCTGTCATCTTTGATTTGGTCTGTATGATTCCTTATTTTGTGTTTCAACATGGCATGTAACACAATATGGGTGTTGTTATGGACACATTTTTTTATATTTCTGCTGTCAGATGACACAACACAGAATGCTAACTAACCAGTGCTGATGGTAACTTCAAGTCTGTTTGTATTGTGATCCTTGATCAAATGGGTTTCTGCATAGCTATGCAGTCATCTGACAGCAGAAATGTAAAGATCTATAAATGCACCTGTGTTGTGTTATATGCTGCGTTGAAACACAGAAACAATGATCGGAGCCAAAGACAACAGAAAGTTGGTCTTTTTAGTGTCGCAGGCAATGGGAGGAATCAATCTACTCCATGGAGATGTAGTTGGAGCACATCAGCCATGTTTGTGAGAGGTCTATGTTTCTTGCATCACAACAGCAGGGTGTAAATTCTATATCACTGCAATGCCCAGTCTAGTAACCATGTCCTCATTCAGACCTGTTGGTTCTCCTGCAGATTCCTCTCAGAGACTGTAAGAAGATTGAGCTGGTGGAGGAGAAGAACAACCCTTTTCACGAGTGAGCACGCTTTGGTCTTTTATTGTGTGTTGAGATGATTTTGTTTAAATTCAGCCTATCAAACCAGTTGGCCAACCAACAATACCAACAGCATAAAATGGTGGACATGTGTTAGCTAACTTATAAACCGTATTTGAAACAAACCTCCCTGTGCTAACAGAACTAAACACATCAAACCAGCTCAGCTGTGAGACTTGTTCAAAAAGCATGTTTTTCTAAGAGATCCTCTTTCACTCCGCCAGATAAACCACATCCCTCAGGCGTTGTTGAAGTTATCAGAGTCGGCAGCTTGGCAGAGTCTGAAATTGTTGTTTATTCAACTAATTCTTAACAGGAAATTCTGTTGGAGAGCATTTACTAGCTTTTCTTGACTCATTTGATGACTCAAATCTCCTGTGTCTATTGAAGGGAGGGGGGACAAGGAGCCAGTGGTCATAGAATATTTCCAGATGCATATTTAGCATCACAGGGGGGTTACAGTAGCTCAGCAGTAGAGCATGCATATCAGGAAATAACAAGCCAGGTGTTGTGAGTTCGTTTCCATTGCAGAGCGTCAGGAAGGATATAAAGTCTTAATCCCCCATCTTCCATATACTGTAGGTCCATTCCAACCCCATAATGTGGGGGCTAATTGTGATGTGTGAAGATGGAACTTTTATATATTGGCATCACAGCAGACCCAAGTTGGGGTGAAAGTCGAATACAAATGAGAAATCATCCGTATAGTTTTTGTGTTATAGAATGACAGAATGATGGTCACCACTGATAATTTTAACCCAATTGAATATCTTTTTTTTGCACAGGACTAAGCCACCTCACATCTCTATTCTATGTGGACAGGTATGTTGCCCTCATATTATGATATTAATCTTTGATTATGCATGTTTTATGTTTTCCCTTGCCATTCATGGCACACTGACCAAAAGGCTGATATAGTTAGTTATTTTTTAGTGTCTATTTTAAAGCACTTTCCGTGCATTTTACCTTTCAGGATAGAAAGATGTGTTTTCTACACCTGTGATCATTAATAATGAAACTAATCCCATTTAACTGATCCCAGGTCTATTACATCAAGGAAAACAACATCATAGCACCTTATGGATGTGAGAGGGTAAGTCTGAGGCCTACATCCATCCAATGAGACTGAATCCATCTGGTGGCCAAAAGAGGTCTCTGGAAATGTTTTGCAACCTACATACAGTCCCTCAGTTGAGAGTCTTGGTCTCAAAAGGTTCAAGGCCTTAACTGTAGTTCGATAGATGGATTGTTTTATTGACTATATGACCAAAGCCGGTGGAATGTGTCACCTTCATTTAACCCATCCTATTATATAGGAATGATGAGCATAGCCATTGCACCCGGAGAGCAGTTAGGAGAATAATGTCTTGCTCAAGGACACCTAGACATGCTTTCTGCTGGGGCTTGAGGTCAAACCACCAATCTCCAATTACTAGACAACCACCCTACCTCCTGAGCTACGTCTCCCCTCGTGTAGTGAACATGGTTGTTATTGTTGTGGCCACTTTTCTTCAGCTTGGTGTATTATTTTATTCAGCTCACCACACACCCCTGACAGAAGGGTGGTAAATGTACTTGTTCTCATGCATATGGGAAAACATGTCTGGGAGTCGGCCAGTCAGTAACAGAGATGTGCAGCATAGTCTCAGACATGGCTGCCTGAGTGGAAAGCTCCATTACAGGTAATAGGAAGCAGGCACAGGGTATGTAATTCTATACTTTAGCTAGGGCTTTTAGGCTCTGCGTTACACTGAAAGCAGTTGTCCATACCATACAAAGGAACTTTTTGTTTGCTGTGTTTGTGTGTGTTCTCATAAGATGCACGATGCTGTCCATTATTGGCTCTCCACTGGTGGCTGAAGACATGGAATAATTCTATACTAACTCTGCCTTCCGTCAACACTGGGGGCTGGGTTGGAGTTGGTCAGTGTGTGTCTGAGATGGCGGGTGTTTTGTGAAAAACAAATCATTTGGGCCTTACTAGTGGAATCTAACTATTTTACCAGACAGACTGACAGACAGGCAAGCAGACAAGATTACTGATGAATTGAATTTTAATTCTCTTAAAGATACTTGTTGCAGCAACCTGTGGCTTAGAATATGAGTTTAACTTCATTTCCATGTAATGGATAAAGAGCTTAAACAACATCTTTCCCTTATGTTGTGAATGCGTGATAATGAACATCTTTGACCCGAAGATGTCCTCCGCATGGCTTATGCCCGTTTAAAGCCTAACAGAAGATACTGTGAGTCTTCCAAAAATACATTCTCTTTGTGAAAAGTTGGACAAAACCAGAAAAGGCCACCAGGATTGTTCAGTTTGCACATTTTTGTTCTAAGCATATTTTTTAACAGCATGTACTTGTAGCAAATCACCCTCTCATGTCATACATAGGGAGAGAAGAGATTCAGCTTTCAGCTGGAGGTTTGGAGTAAAACTGAAGATGTCGTCCAGATACTGCTGCAGGTAAAGAGTAGCTCTGTGCCTTTGACCATCCTGTGTTTGACTTCTGTGCTTGCTACCATGAATCCCGGTGCAGGGACACATTGCTGATGACCAACATGACTGCTAAGTAAACTGAAAATGACAGTATAATGGACATTGTGTCATAATTTGAGCAAAAATATGTGTCTAATCAGCTCATTTGTTAGCTGTCCAGGTTGTTATCTGCATGGTATTCTGTCTGGATTTCGGTCACCACCTGTTGCTGCAGCTGCAGGCTGCTCGCGAATCAACTGAGGGAAATTGGCAGTTTTCCCCATTTCTCATTTCCACTTCATCTCTCAATGTTGGCTCCCAAATTTGAATTTTTAAAAATATATTAGAACTCTGATGCTATAAAGGCCCGTTTAACTGAATGCAAAGTGAAATATGCATGAAAAATCAATGATAGGAGGCAAACAGGTGGGGTTAATCATAGTAAATCTGCAAACATTGAAATGGGTGAAATGCAGGATGCAAATCTCACTTGTAGTCCAGGAAATAAAGTACCCATATCATTTTAATGAGCAATTTTTCTTCATGAAACTGAAAGACGTCCATTTCTTTCTCTTTCTGTGTGTAGCTCCACAGGGCGTCCTGTCTGGACAGACTTGGAGACCAGACTGCAATGGTGAGTCATATACTAGTCCAGTATTATTGAAATACAGGTAATTTTCATGGATATACACTTAAAGTGTTTTTTCTTTTTATTCATACAATAACAGTGTCCTCCCTATAGATCTTTTTACTCAATAGAATGAAAGTCTTCTCAAGATTTTAGTTGCACTTTTATTTTCCCTCAGGTCAAACTCGGTCTGAATGAAACAGTCATGCCTATAGAAATTAATGAAACGCACTGGAACTCATTTAGCAAACATTCATCTAAATGCTGCATAAATATGCGTTCATAGAAATTCAATTAAGCTGAATTGTGGATCGGTCATGAATGAATAAATTGGGAAATCCTGTAGACGCCAGCTGGGTTAGGCTCCAGCATGACTCTACAATTTGATTTTGGAGAAGCGGTTGATGGATGGCTGGATAGATTGATGGATGGTTGGATGATGGATGAATCTTATTGAAATGAATGAATAAAAATGAAGCGGGAAAAGAAAAACGACTTGTCAATTAATTTTTACGTGGACAATTTGTGATGTCTCATCGATGTTCTTCAATGATATAGATTCAGTTTTCCTTTTATTATGGATTTTTAAATTTTTTTTATTGTTAAATATTTATAATTGTGTTATTTGTAAAAAATAATTTCAGGCTTTTAACCTGCATTCTCAAATGTCAATTTCAGATTGAAGCAAATTTACAGTCACGCCTAGCAAGATCCTCTTTTGACAAAAACAGGTTAGTCTAATAGAGCATCAGTGTCCTCCAGATAGGCTCACATGTCTGATGCTACATACACCCCTTATTGTGTTACTTATTCCTTCAGCACGAGTTTATTTTGTGGAAGTTTGGCTCTGGGGATAGAAGAGTTTCCTGTGTTCTCCCAGTCAAATCTGTTTTGTTTATGATGCCTGTGAAGGCATGTTCCCTTGTTGAGATAACTCGCAGGGAAGACAAACCCTTACCATTCAGGAGACCTCAGCCCAAGCAGAAGTATTTTCTGGTTGGCTTGTTTCTCCTTCTTCTCCAACTCCAGTAGAGCCCTTGTTGTCTCACATTGCAACTACAGGCCGCTGGTGAGCTTTACTGTGTCATCTGGTGAAATGTTGTTTTTCTCCTTCGGATGCGTGCGAGGAGGCAGGGATGGAGAGGAGAGCCAAATTCTGAGAGAATCACTTTTGACTCGAATCGTCAAAATCGAAAGCTCTTTGTAACTAATTTTCAACTTGGAATCAAACTGTGACAACTCTAGTTAGTACATAAGTTGGTCAGTTTGGTGAACTTAAAGAGGACATTCTCTTCAATAGCCAGTGTAAGTTACACAGAACACAGCCAACAGAAGATCAAACTACAGCACATAAGCACATCCCCAGACTGAAAGGCAGAACAGAAATGGTCCCCTCTCAGGTGAACGTGGAGACCGAGACCTGTGAAGCAGCAGTCGTTCACTTGGTTTACATTTGGTGTTTTCAGTTTTCAGTGTGTCGCAGAGAACCCACACATGGAGTGTGAGGTGGAGATGGTCATGCCGCTGGTGTCGAACCCGGGCCATTTGTGCATAACTGATGAAAGCCTGTACTTTCAACCACTCAACGGCTACCCGGTATGTTGTTCAGTCTCTGTCTTTGTGTGGTAATCCAAATCTAACTGTATCTCTCCCTTCACATTAGATATGCTAGCTTATATGTTATGCAAACCATGAGCTCGGTAACTGAAAACAGGAGTTAATGATGAATTACTGTTTTAGCGGTTCTTTGATTGAGTTGGTAATCTATTTATTCTGCCTGTGTTGTCATTTAGGAGCAGGTGATTCAAATCAAACTCCACAGAGTGAGGCGGATCTACAAAAGACGACATGGGCTCCGACCACTGGTGAGTCTCCATGATGGAGTTAGGCCCAGTTACTGAGTCTTCCACTGACGGTTTGTCAGCCATGCAAGCTAACAACCAGGCCATCGGGGCAATTACAGGTTAGGTGTCTTGCTAAAGGACACTGATATTTTTGTCAGAAGAAGCTGAAGATTGTCCAGTAACCCTCCAGTTACCAGACAGCCTGCTCTACCCTCTGAGCCACTGCTGTCCCATATGTAACATCAGCAGTTTGAGTGCAGGAGAGAGTTTAGGTCATAGGATCTAGAAAATATTTTTTACAAACTGCCCTGAAGGGTTACTTTTTCATTGTCTTTCACTGAGTTTATTCAAAACATAGAATTTCACTTGAATGACGTTAGCTCCTTACATTTACTGTGGCTTTTAGTCCATTTGATAAACTAACTACTGTGTGTGTGTGTGTGTGTGCATGCATGGGGCTCCTCCAGGGCCTCGAGGTGTTCTGCACGGAGAATGACTCTTGGTCTGACATCTACCTGAAGTTTTACTACACGGCGGATCGAGACGAGGTCTATTACTTCATCGCCACTTTCATGGGTGAGTATGCCCAATGCATGCATGGACACATCCTTTTTGGAATGCAACACTGCGGCCATCCCCACTGCAAGCTGTGGTTGCGTGCAATTGTAACACTGCTAACAAACCGAGACATCCCTAATGGGAGGAAATTGTTTTTCTATTTCTTTATCACCCCCCCGATTTCTCCATCTTCGCTCAGAGAACCATGTAACGGAGCACACCGCGGAGAGCTATATGCTGCAGTGGCAGCGCGGTCACATCAGTAACTATCAGTACCTGCTGCACCTCAACAACCTGGCCGACCGCAGCTGCAACGACCTGTCCCAGTATCCCGTCTTCCCCTGGGTCATTGCCGACTACACCAGCACGCAGCTCGGTACGCCCCCACCGCACAGACGACACTATGAATCAAATAGGCAAGGAGTAGGACACTATATATACACATGTCAGGGAGTGATGGTAAAGTAGCATAGCAGCAATGTTGTCGGGTCACCGTATACCTAACACTGCATGAAACATCGGGTTGTGTCTGCATTTGTCTTCTACAGGCTCTGGTTTCTAAGCTCGCTTTTGCTCATATAGTTGTCGTGATTAGCTGTTTGTTGGGCTTTCCTGTCTGTTTCATAGATCTGACCAACGCTGCTACATTCAGAGACTTGAGCAAGCCCGTGGGAGCTCTGAATGGAGAACGACTGGAGCGGTTGCTGGTGAGATCCTCTGCTGTATTCAAAGCTTTGCTTCACATATAGGTTTAGCTACTCAGATTCAGAACAGCTTTATCATTTCACATGGTGAGAATTCATTTGATCCAGTCCTCCAGACATAAAGACACCATGAAGTCCAAAAGAATACACAGTAAAGCCACAACATGACCATAACGAAACACATTTGATCACATAGAGACAGAATGAAACGAGGAAGCCAAGGTTTCTGTGCTCATGTTTGTCTTGGCATTCAACTCTGAGACATGGTTTGGTTGAGCAGTTTTTCTTAGCCAGTAAATACTCTAAATGGAAAAACCTCATACACTCTGACTCCACCAACCCCAAGGCTCTTTTCCATAACAAGAAACTTCTCAAACCCAGTGACAATTATTCCCTTTCCTCCAGAGTTAATTCGTGCAACTCTTCCCTTTCATTCTTCCAAAAGCTAATATTGACCCCATCTATAGCAACCCCTCCTCCTCCCTTTACCATTCAGGCCATGTCAAAGTTCGCCCGTGTCCCCGGTGGAGCTGTCCAACTCCCCTATCTGTCAAATATACTTCAACATTTTGTTGCCTCCCAACTCAAAGCTTGCTCCGTCTCCAACTACCTGCTCCATCTGGTTTCCACTCACAGCATAGAAACAGCCCTAATTAAACTCGCCAACTACATCTTCCTAGACTGTGTTTCTTGTATTCTATCATTTCTGCAGACCCGCTACAGAGGGATGCCCGAGCCTCGTTTCATGTATGGCAGTCACTACTCATCTCCGGGCTATGTCTTGTTCTACCTGGTCAGGATGGGTAAGTCTTTTAATTTGAGTCTTGGGATGGTGTCAGTGTGCAGATGTGAGCATCATATGAATGGAGCATTTACATTGTATTCATGTACTGTATCACTGATACAGCTGTTCTTTAACATATTTTGTACTTGGACAATCTGGATAATCTGAAATGAATGTGACTATTTCACCTCATTAGCTCATTTCCCCAGTCCTGTCACATACCTTTTAAAAACATGTGTTGAGAAAAGTCATTAAAACCTTTACTTTAACTTATTTTACATCAAAATTAAATTGCCTTAATTTCCCCTTAAACAGAAAAATTCTTCTGATTGGACCACAAAGTCCAAGTGGGTAGCCAAGCCACACTCTAACCAATAATATCCTTAAATGTGTTGCAGTGTCCAGTCGAACTTCATCCTTCCCTTTATGTCCCACCCTGTTGTGAATATGTCACATTAGGGAAATGAGATGTGTTCTGAAGGCTGTTTCACATTGTCTGTGATAGGGAAGACATTTAATGTTTCTACTTAATGCTGTTGTCAACTCTAGTATTCCTGCAGAGTGTCTAGTAAAGTGAGTACAACTGGATGCTTACCTTGGCTATAGTGGTCAACATTGACTATGTTCACTTTTGGTTGCAAAAGAAACCCCAAAAACTCAGCAGTAGTGCGAGTGGTTATTTATGGACCACCATGTGATTGTATGGCCCCTGGTTTGATTCCTTCAGCTGACTGTCCAGTGAAGTACACTGTGGTATAACAATGAGCCCTTTCATGCTTAATTTGGTGTGAGCTGCTCTGCCAAAGAGTCGTTGCTGAATGAAATGAACCGGAAACCATTGAAAACAGTGAGCTGTATTCTGATGCTTAGCAATGAGGCATCTACTGATAGCTGCAGAAGTTAAATATTTGGGTTTTTTAATCTTTATTTGAAAAGGTATAATCTTTGACCACTGTCTCTTTCTTGCAGCCCCAGAACACATGCTGTGCCTACAGAATGGTCGGTATGACCACGCAGACCGGATGTTCAATAGGTTAGTGCTCTCCTTTCCCTCAAACAAGCTGTAGAACTCGAAGCTTGGAAGTTTTCAAACTCCGGTATGTTCACCACGGTGCCCATTGCTATCACTGTGTCTAATTTCTCAGGGCGTTTCCCCGCCTTTCACCCAATGAGTGCTGGGATAGGCTTCAGCATGAGCCGATTTCAGATGAGCTGTAAATGATGGATGAATGGTCACCTTTAAGCTGTAGTGTAGAAGGAATGAAAGCTTGTGTTGGAGCTGCAGATTTTAACTCCCAGTATTGTGAGTGAAGTTATGAAACTTCTCATGGCAGCTTTGCGAGACTGCAGATCTGACTTGGTACATGACCATGTTGTGTGCACATTGTAATTCACTGTGTTGATTCTTTAAAGCATTGCAGAGACGTGGAAAAATTGCTTAGAGGGTGCAACTGACTTCAAAGAGGTAAACATATTAACCTGCATTCTGTCAGTGAGGCAATGCATGTCGCCAGGCCCTGTCTCACTGAAACATCCATACGGACCCTGCATGTATCATTTCAGCTGATTCCAGAGTTTTACGGAGATGAGCCCAGGTTCCTGGAAAACATAATGAATCTCGATCTGGGAAGGCGGCAGAATGGAAGCTTTGTCAGTGATGTCGCACTCCCACTGTGGGCCTCGGGTAACTGGAGCTTTCAGTTCACAGCTTTAAGAAGAGGACAGTTCATGTCTTTATGAGAGTCAGGTTACTGGATCTATGGTCTGCTTTTGGTTTCCAGATGCAGGTGATTTCCTTCAGAAGAACAGGATGGCGCTGGAGGGTCAGTATGTGTCTGAACACCTTCATGAATGGATTGATCTGGTGTTTGGCTACAAACAGAAGGGAAGTGAAGCTGTCGCAGCCCATAACGGTAAATTCCATCTGTAAATTATTGAGCGACCCCCTTTCCAGAAACTCCAAAGCCTGGTGATAACTGGACTAAAATTCATCTTGCTCATGTTTTACTTTTCAGTCTTCCATCCGTTGACCTATGAAGGCGGCATCGACTGCGAGAGGTACGATCATATGGATATTGTCATGATGGACATTAAACGTTTCAGTTTGATGTATAATTGTCATTATAATGATGTCTGGTCTTTTTCCAAGCAGCGTCGAGGATCCCGAGCAACGAATCGCCATGCTGTGTCAAATTCTGGAGTTTGGTCAGACCCCCAAACAGCTGTTCACTAGCCCGCACCCCCAGAGGATCACCCCCAGGTTCCACAACATAACACCAAGCCCCAGCATCAATGCAGCCATCAGTGAGCTGTCTCCAGGTAACACTTCACGGACAGACATACACAGACATCAGACAGAACCATGTAGGACATTCACCCATTACTTGGTGTTTTCTGGGGGATAGGTTTGTTATTTACCAATGAGAGAACATTCATTTGATTCGCTGCTACTTTACTCAGGGCACCATTCACCACTTTCTAGGTGGCGTTCCTCTGTTTAAAACCATTAAATCGAAGGACTTCCTTATTTACAGGCAGTTATATGGTTCACAGTAACCAGTTTAAATGTTTTAAAAAATGAGAAATTATACATACATTTCTTTGTTTTGTAGGTTCGCCCAATGAGGACTCCTCCTTTGAAGACCTGACTGAAGAGAGCAGAAAAATGGCTTGGGCCAACATAGGCAACCTGAAAATCCAGACCAGCCACAAAATCCATAAAGAGTCAGTAAGGAGGTTTAGCATAGGCTTTGGTTGGGACACCTCTCCTTTTTCATCTGGTCCATTTAATGAACAAGAAAAAGTACCCCATTTATGAATAAGCACTCCATTCATCATTATTTAGGGCTGTCATGGCTCTAGCAGTAGAGGGGTCATCTTATTATCAGAAGATTGCTGGTTCAATCCCTGGTTCCTTCAGAAAGTGTCTCCAAGTGTCCTTCAGCAAGACGCTGACTCCCTAATTGCTTGGAATAACGGAAGAAAATTAGCCCGTTAACTACAGTGGCATATTAATACTGTAAATGTCCATTTATATTCACTCTCCCTGTAAAGGAAATTATTATTAATATATCTTCATGAATACATGTATGCAATGTGCAGCAGCTCGATGCAAGTAGAAGTGTGTAAAATGGACTGAATGAGTGAAGCGTAAAGTGCTTGAGGGAAAGTGTTAAAAGTGGCAGCAGTATTGCAAATGCCATTTTCACAGTTATGTTGAGTTTGTTTTGGGCTAAGGGAATATTGTTGGGACAATGGAGAACCATATTAATCTTACAGTTTGCTGTATACCACTGCAGAAGTACTGCTCACCATCATGTGGACTTTACATTGGAATTAATATTAACATATTGACATACCGTAATTAAACATAATGTGCTAATACTCCATATAATGCCCTGGCTGTCTTATCATCCTTGAATCCTCTGTCATCACTCGTGTCAGCATACATGTGTGTAAAGTGTGTTTCCACTCTAATGATGTCTGTTGTGCTATGTTGACCCGCAGGGCCGTGACCGGTATCGCTGTGACTCGAGACGGAGCTGCCATTTTCTCCACATCACAAGGCATGCTGAACATTCACACTAAAAGATTCAAATGTTGACGTATTTTGTGTCGTGTCCCTTGCAGACAGTAATAGATCACACTCATTATCCCAAGCGGAGTCTCTCTCATTCAGTTTCTACTGTTAAAGAGGTTCAGTCTTTCTTTCTGTCTTGTTCATGTGGAGGTCGCTCACTAAAACCTGTATATAGAAATGTAAAAGCAACTTTAATAGATGTTTAACAGTAGCCATTGCACTTTTTTCTTATGGCTATTCCAGCCAGATTCGTAGTGTGTTGAATTGTTGTTGTCAATGTGATCAGATATCAACGTGGTCAGACTCGGTCTTTACGTTACCTTGTCTACAGTCTCAGTATTACAGGTCCTCTAATCCAGTGAATCACGTTTCCTCCCCTCTCCCTCCTTTCTTCTAAACACTGCAATGTTATAACTCTCATCTTCCTTCTCAGATTCAACGCTGAAAATGTTCTCCAAAGAGTTAGACGAGTTCCAGAGAAGCATGTCTTTCTCCAACATGGTAAGCATCCATATTTGTCAGGCGGATTGGAAGCTGATCATCAATAAACTGATCTGTTATCAGATAAGTGGTTTCCAATTGGCTTGTCTATTCCTGAGTCTCTTTTCCTGTCAACTTCTCCATGACTGTAAGGAGACGCTAATGCTTGGCACTCGGATGCTTCTCTGTTTTCCAGGCCCTGTCTTCATGTCTCATGCTCCCAGATGATAAAACTGTGGTTTGCTCATCGTGGGACAACAATGTGTACGTATACCCATGAAATACAAGAAGCAAATAGCTTTCATTTTTACATTTATATTTTACTAAAGTTTTGCTTGAACATGCTCCTCCTCCCCCCAGATACTTCTACTCCATACCCTATGGCAGGCGCCAGGACACACTAATGGGCCACGATGATGCTGTCAGCCAGATATGTTGGCATGGCAACCGGCTGTACACGGCATCCTGGGACTCCACGGTCAAGGTAAAGAAAGGTGCTTGCAGGTCATTCTTTTATTCAGTCATGAATTCACATATTACTCGTCAAAGACTTTTCCTTTCCTTTTGTCCTTGAAGGTTTGGAAGTGTGCGCCTGACGTCACTTCGAGCCACAAGAGGTCTCAGTTTGAACTGATGGCTGAGTTCGAACACGATGCTGGGGTGAGTACAACACAGATGAACATAAATGTTCTGGGCCTCTCGGTGTTTCCTGGAGAACAGTGGTAATGTGAACCTCCCACATTAACCGGACAACTTCTTCCGGGGGCTGGTGGTTCATCACGACGGACTGGTTATAGCAGCTCAAATGTGTGTGTTTAATTGTTATTGTGTTCATATTCACAAAAGATTCAACCCTGACTACAGCTGTGGGATGGACGTGTATGCTCATGATTTGACTTATTCATATTTTCAGTAGGCAGAGTCATTATAATGAATTATAGGTGCTTTTTTGTGGTTTATTTCTAATTGGATGGCATTGTAGTTGGCACGGAGGTGGCGTGCGGTCCTTGTTAGCCATACACCAAGAGGCAGGTAAATAGACTCACTTTTAAGTAGTTCCATACATGGATTGATTTAATTCATTTTTTGTCCTCAATGTTTGACTTTTAGGTGAACGCCCTTGGTCTGAATCCAGGAGGCACCATGCTGGTGACAGGATGTAAAGATGGAGCCGTCACCATCTGGGACACCTTCAACTGTGGAATGTTGCATCAAGTTCACTGTCACTCTGGGACAGTCCACCACATCGCCTTTAGCTCTGGTACAGTAGCCGACACGTCTCTTGCGAGGGTGTGTGACAGGAGGTTTATGTAAAGGCTCAGAAGGCTGAAAGCCTTTCAGACTCAGACCTGTTGTCCAGCTGAAGGAAATAAAAACTCATCACAAGATGAGGTGGAAATTCAACCTCATTCACTGGTTAGCATCCGATTCTGATGGAGGCACGGTTAGAGTTTTATGCTAGCTGAATGGAAACCAGTGTGGTTCAGTGTGTAGCCCAGTTACCTGGTGGAAACAGAATGTGTACATTGCTCAGCAAGGAAAGTGAAGCTACACTTGATTAAACCCACAGATCAAGCTAGCTCAGAACTACGGGCTGTGTTTCCAACCTGGTGGTCTCTGTCTCTGTTCTCTCATATCACAAAGTTTCACCGGTTATTTAATGTGCCGTTCAAGTCATTCTCACAGATATGACAGGATTTAGGATTCCAACACAGGAAACCGTTAGGTCTCTGGGCCAGATATTGACATCAAGGATGTGTGTTTTGCCTCCTCAGACAGCAGACACATTCTGAGCACTAGTGCCGACTCCTACCTGAAGGTCATTGATGTTCAGACAGGCATGTTGATGTCCTCCGTGAAGGCTGAGGAAGAGCAGCGGTAAGATCTCACACACTGTACAATAGAATGAGCTCGTTCGTTTCACTGTACAGATAAGAGGGGAGGTGGGTTTTGCAGGGAATTTCTGACCCATGTCCAGGTTGCTCTGCCTGTCGATAGCAGGTTTGCCTTAAGAGGAGAGAAGCAATTATCTGCTCATAGGGATGCTTTTACGTTCTTCTAAACTCTGCGTGGACGGTGATGGTGGTCTCACTCTGGCCTGATGCCAGGCCCTCTGACGAGCTGAACAGATTGTGTGTGTGTGTGGGGGTTTGCAGGTGTTTCTGCTGGGATGGGAACACGGTGCTCAGTGGGGGCCAGTCTGGGGACCTGGTGCTGTGGGACCTCCTCAGCAGCTCTGTAACAAAAAGGATCCCTGGACATTCAGGTACAGCCAACTCTATACAGTCTGCAGCTCATCCTCTTTGGGCCATTTAGGGAACTGTGGTGGGGGCCTTTATACCTGTCTAGATTAGTCCCCACGTTGTAGGGGGTTGACACAACCACTGGTACCTTGTAATGGATGTTTTTTCCTGCTTGACTTCGTGCAGGGCCCGTCACAGCCATGTGGATGAACGAGCAGTGCAACACCATCATCACGGGAGGAGAGGATAGGCAGATCATCTTCTGGAAGTCGTGTTTCTAAGGCTGCCATGTTCTTTGTTTTATACAAGACAAGATGTCCCTTGTCTGAAGGAACTGGGCAAAGTTCAGTCGTCTACCCAGAGATTTGTTGAACATTTTCTAAGGATTCCGGTTACTGGAAACAGTAAAGTACAACCAGAACCTGTCAGAAAGGGATGGCCATGGTCATCTGCGTCAGAAGGGGCTCGACCAGAAACCAAAGACTTTGGGCAGGTAGCACAAACTGTGGGTTCAGTGGTTCTTCAGCATGTCGTCCCACTGGGATATGGACTTTGCTCATCCTATTACGCTGCTTCTTTTTAAGAGAGATCCTGTTTCTATCGATCTGTCTCCATGTTACGGTTTTATCCCATGAAGTGTGCTGTTATCCTCTCATAATCGACTTTCGTGCAACGGTCAGATTTGAAATCACCAATAACGTGGACTGTTCAAGTTGACTTTGGGGTCTACAATGCTACTGTTACAGCTAAGTTGGTGTTTATGATAAAGTTTTGAGTATCTTCCTTGCCAGTGAATGTGTTGGAAATGTAGTCGAGTTATTCCATATATCAGTTGATGCTGTGTGAATCCTGCAGACTGCGTTGCAAAGTAAAAGCTCCATAGGTGTTGTGTGACCAAGCCAGGCTGAGCTGTTCAGACCGATCTTGTTTTGCAGACTGGTCTCATGCATCTGCATGTGGAGAGAGACATTTTTACAGGAGCTGTGGGAGCAAGCAGCCATAGAAAACCAAAAACCCAAAGGTGAAGTTGAAAGAAGTACATGACGTGTCATCTTTATGTAGAGGTGAGCTGTCAATTCTAATATTCAAATGGGAGGTTTTATTTTTAGAAAAGAGAGCTGTTCAGGGCTGATGATAAATATTATAACATCAGTACGCCTGTTGGCATGTGATCGTTTTCCAGATGTTTTGGGGTATAAGATCTATCCATCGATCCTTCTGTAACCTTAGAACCTGCTTTACAATGTTGTTTTATTGCTCTAATTCCTAACCTCAGTGGGAGCTTCTTTAGGATGTTTGGTTTCAAAGATACAGAGCTGAGAGAAAACTACACGAACATGAGGCTTCACACCACCAACCTTAATAAACCTGCAATCTAACACGGACACGTGGGTTCATTTTGCACCGATTAATCAGAAACTTCTGAAGAAGAAGTCGAAGCTTTATTCATGTCATTGTACACGCATACAATCAAGTGTGTTCCCTGCATTTAACCATCCTATTGTATAGGAGCAGTGAACAGCTGCAGCACCTGGGGACCAACTCCAGATCCTTTTGCTTGTGCCTTACTCAGGGGCACAGGCAGTATTAACCCTAACATACATGTCTTTTGGATGGTGGGAAGAAACCCCAACACACACGCATGCAAATTCCGCACGGAAAGGACCTGGGATGGGATTTGAACCCAGGATCTTCTTGCTGGGAGTCAACCGTGCTGACCACTGCAGCACTGTACTTCCCTTTTTCTGGTCACAGTGTGACACGACATGGGTTGGGTCAGTTTTGAATTGACAACTAGCGATATGCGGTCAAAATAAGTTTTGCTCTCGGTAAATGTGTTTTCTAAACCCTGTATGAGAGGCTTGTGGAGTGTAAATCCTGGTCAAGCCTTCAGTTTTCTCTTACAAGTGCAATATGAGTTGTATGAACAGCAGCGCTCAGTACCCTCTTGTCCCATTCTCAACTTTGCTCGGCCTGCTTCGCCGCCTGTGGAAAGACCAGAGACAGGAGATATTGAACTAGGATGACAGAACAGGCGGATGATGCCACACGGGTACCTATTAACCCAGAAACTGTTTCTTGCCTTTCTTTGCTTTAATAGTCAAATCTCATCTTCGAGCCCCCCCTAAGCCACGTGTTGGTACCTCAGTGGGGTCGCACAAGGTCATGTCCATGGTCTATTCCAAGGTCTGGTCTCACCCCTGCCCAAAACCAGTAGAATCCTGAGCCCACCTTAAACCCTACCTGTCAATAGAGCTGGTATCATATCGGTGCTGTGTTGTGGGACTGTGGTTCTGGTGATCTGGCTGTATAACGTGTTGTTGTCGTTCCCTGATCTTAAAGGTTGCCTTATCGTAAAGAGACCACATTCGGAACCTGTTCCACTCTTTTAGTGAGGTGAAGAATGAATGTCTCCACTTGCCTGGTCATATCCTCTATTCCTTGTCTGCATTATAACCTATGAAAGAACCAAGTCGCCCCCTAAATCAGACGGGTGGACTCAAGTCATTAGATTTAGGTTTGACTTGAAGTTGGAAAAAGAAACAACTTGTAACTGGACTTACATTTTAACACCAGTTTTGGGAATTTACTTCACTGTACGAGCCGTGAGTTTGCCGAGTGCTATTTTACCTTGAGTTTTTCCAGGAGGCCACCTTTGCCAAAACCACCAAAGATGCGGAGGAGCTTGGGTGTCTGTGGTCTGGATCCAAACAGTGTCAGAGCCTTCTTCTTATCTTCTTCTACTTTGGTGGCCGCAGGTCCTTTGGCTTTCATTAGTTGCCTTTAGAATCAGACATGTTCATACTAACTTACCAGTCCAATGCAGTTGTGATTAACCCCCATGCAGGCTTTAAGAGCATATGAGGCAAAGCTCCAGAGAGAATCCATGAGGCCGAAACCCAAGATGTGGAAGACTGAGATTTGAGTATACAGTAACTGCTCCATACCCAATACCAAATCTAAGACTTAACTGTGATTCACTTTTTGTATCAAGCAGCTTATGTTGGTGTTGTGTTTATCTAGTTGATGGTGACTCACTTGCCCTTCCTGGCCAGCACCTTCTGAGACTCTGGGTAATGGACCAAGATGTCAAATAGGTCCTTCTTCTCCAGGACAAAGAGGTTAGCAAAGCCGTGGGCCTTGACGTTCGCTGTCCGCCTGTTCCCTCCATCTTTAGCTGACTGGAGAAGGCTGGAAAAGGGGGAGAGACAGCTGTTGGAATCAGAAGTCACGCTGTGGTAGGGACATACACTTATCTGATTTGACTTATCCATATTTTCCTTCAGAGGAATTATTTAATAGAATTATGATTGACTTGTTAAATATGAACACGGAGCTTACAAATCAAGACTGTCACACATCCTTACACCACAGAAGAAAACCCCCACACTTGTATTTTAGTTGTCAGGGGGCTGCGGTAGCTCGGTGGTAGAACATGTCTCAAAACTGATGAGCCAGTTGTTGCAGGTTTGAAACCACTGCAGGGCGTCAGGAAGGACGTCTGGCCTTAATACCCAGGCTCCATCTAAGTCTGTGTCCACCCCACAAGGTGGGGACTGACGGTGACGGGTGAAAACGGACCTCTCACGTGTGTATTTCAGGTGTCACAGGTCAGTGACACGGAGGCAGACCATGGCACAACAGTTGTGCTGAGTGACAGACGGGGTATGGAGACCCACCTGATCTCTCCAAACACACAGCCGGCCTTCAGTGTGACAAACACAATGCTGTTGTCCGGACCCCCGACCACCTGCACCGCTCCACTCTTTATGATGTACATCTCTTTACCGATGTCCCCCTGCAGAGGACAACAGGAGTAGAACACGCAGAGAGCAGTTTAATTTGACCATGGAGGCGTGCCGCTTACAGCGACCACTAGAGAACGCTGTGGAGCTCGTCTTGGACATGTCTTGAGTCATGCACCGTGATCCAGGTGAGGCTATGTTTTCAGAGCTATGCTCACACACACACACAGCAATCCACCAGGCAGCTGAACATGGGAGCAGACACTGCAGACTAGACAGGGAAGCACCCGTTAACAACAAACACTCACTTTGTTCACAACGAAGTCTCCGGGCAGATAGATGATGGACTTGAGCCTCAGCAGCATGTCCACCATCATCTGCTGGTCACAGCCCTGTGAGAGACGACACAGCATCGAGAAGGAGAGTCACTCTATTGGGTCTTTGTGTTCATGTGACAAAATGGGCTCTCTGCATTTAACCCATCTTACTGTTTGTTAAGTTTGGGGGGAATGTGCAAAATAAATGAAGCAGGATCTTTTCCTCCCAGGATTAAATAGATGCAGGATTTTTTGGATGTTATTTCTGTGCTTCTAGCCATGTGTGGATTATTTGGTGGAGGTTGTGGATTGGGTATCGGGCATTGCAGATTCATATCCCACCACGTAGCTCGGTAAATGTGATGCCTTCATTGCAAAGCGCTTTGAATGGTGATCAGACTACAGAAGTGCTTTATAAGAAAATAAGTCCTTTGACATTTGATCTCCACTTTAACGTCCACCTCTCTGTCCTGCCTGCCGTCCATTCAGCTGTTCTGATCCAGCGTCACAGGGAAGCCTGGAGGCTGTGATGGCTGACCTGAAACAGGGCGATCTTCTGGAAGGTGGCCAGGTTGATGTCCACAGCGATGGCGGTCCTCATCACCAGGGGCATCTTGTCCAGCAGCTCGGACTCATCTGGGTGGAGGGAAAGGTGGGTTTATCCACTTCACATGTTCACCCAAGCAACAATGACAAAACACCTTATGAGCAGTCATCCATGACCAAAACACAACATGGCCGCTAGCTCCAGACTCACCCAGCATGCCCTGGGCATCCCAGGTGTAGTTGTACCAGGTCCGGACTCGGTTCTCTACCAGTCTGGGGATGGAGTATGTATTCATGTAGGCCACGCAGCCGTCCATGGAGGCCTGGAAGTAGGTCTGACTTGCTGTGGCTGCACCGATGACGTCTCTCATCTGACAGATGGGGCGAGAGAGCTCACGTAAAATAACTTGAGTTAACGGAGACAAAACCCTGAGAAAGCCAGCCCATGTCGCAGTGCACCCGACTTGATTTGAGGCTGTGGGTTACCTGCGTTTCTCAGACGGATACATGACATTGACCTGATGGCAAGACGCATCGTTTTCCTCGTTGTCAGGAGGGAGCGCTCGTGTCTTTGCAGCGCCCCACGTAGCTATTGTGACGCATTACATTGCCGGGTGTGCCTTTAAGACAAAGCTATCAAGAGATGCACGTGGTAAAATGACCCCTGTCCCCTGTTCAGGGAGCTCCTATCTTTCCCTGGAGAATCCGTCCCACCTGTCCAATCAAGCTGGAGAAGACGAAGACCCCTATGAAGAAGTTGGTCATCTGGAAGATGATCTCAAACACTGTGTGCGGCTCCGGAAGACCCCCGATGTTGATCAGACTGCGGACGGCAAAGTAGTAGCAGCGAAGGTACCTGTGAGGAGACGTCAGAACGGAGGAAGAGACACTAGTCACGGGAACTGATGGCAGCGGGAGGTGAGTATTTCCCCATTGTTACAACACCTGAATAGCCCGTCACAAACATCACGGTTAAAGTAATGACAAAACTAAAGCAGGATTAATTAATTAATCTACTAATGTTACAACACTGGTCTGTGCTCCTGCTCAGATCCTGTCATGCATTACGTATTATTATGAATATTATCATAATTATTATTATTAGTAGTATTATTATGTGTTAG
>OMLC01069473.1:1478-34812 GCA_900302585.1 Regalecus glesne
TGAGCTCCATAGTCTCCAGCAGATCCGTGACCTGTCTTTGGACGAGCGGTCGATGGTGGACGGATGGAGCAGATGTTGAAGACCAACACAGAACATCTGCACTGAACTTCCTCTGCTGGGGGCTGTAGCTTGGTGCAGAGCAGGAGGCCCAACGTGGAACAGTATCACTCGATGGTTGTGAGGCATGTTGTCGCCGTACGTGGGCTGTTCATCTTATCAGATCACTTATTTACTCTCCCCCTGTCCTCATTACGCTTTACTGGCTCTCTGTCCACTTAAAGGGATTGCATTAACCTCTGCCACCGTCGGTGGGCCGACGAGCTGCTCCTCACCCTCCCTCTACGATGTGTGCTGTATTAAACAATTCCTTCTTTGGCTGAGATCCCTTTCTGGCTTCTGTCCCACACACACACACACACACACACACACACACACACACACACACACACACACACAGAGAGAGCAGACACAGTCCAGGCTCCAGTCATGGAACAGGATCTGATCCTGTGATTTGGTCCCGGCCAGCGTCTTACGTAAGTTTGGGGAAATGCTGTGCAACACTTATCAGATTGGAGTAAGTGTGTAGATGAAGTGGATACGAAGTCGAGGTTGTTGAGCTAATCACATAGAAAGAATAAAACAACGTCTTCCTGACGCACGCCGTTCATGCATGTGTAAACCAGTGAGGACGGACGCTTTCAAACAAGCACCTCACGCAGTGGCCGCTAATCTGGTGCAGATGTACACCGAAGGGAGTGCATACTGGAGCAGAGGCCCTCCTGCAGGACTCTCCAAGGGCATCATCCAGGACTTGGATGTACATCGACCGCTGCTCCTCACAGAGGGCCCGGATATCGGTCCCCCGCTTTGCCCGTGTGACACGGGTCATGTGACCATCAGCCACACGACACGTGGTGCGCTGCGTGTTACAGAAGAGATGGACGCCATGCAAGTCAGAGACAAGGAGTTAGAAAAACAAAGGAAGGTGTCCCTTATGTAAGAAGAGCTGATCCATCCATCCATCCATCCATCCATCCATCCACCCACCCACCCATCCATCCTTCCATCCATCCATCCATCCATCCATCCTTCCGTCCGTCCGTCCATCCATCCATCCATCCAACCTGCTCATCAGGACCACTGAGGGCTTCAGTTTCTTTCTCAAGGACACCTCGGCCTCTCTGGGGGAGCCGGGTATTGAACCAGCGATTGTCTGATCACCAGATGGCCCACTGGATTTCCTGAGCCATGCCGCCCATATGATCCTTCCAGGCATTTCTGGTGTTTTGGGGGTCACAGCTGGGTGTTTATCCATCTGCCTTGGGTGTCTTAACCCAATGGCAATGTGACCCCCCCTCTCATCTGTCTGTCTGCCCTCCAGCTGGCAGTGCAAGCCTCCTCATCGGGCCTGGCTGTCTCTCCTCTAAGCAGCTGGTGCACCTCACCACCTCTGACCTCCTCACAGGCGCTTCCGACCTTCACCGGCTTTTGGCAATTGTTTGATTTTCCCTCCTCTGAGTCTGTAGTTCTCCACTGCTTACTTAACATGCACCTCACAGCCATCCACTTCCACTCCCTGACCCGACACACGCTCTCAGCTGAGAGTCAAATTCCCCGACACAGGCGGGCAGCCCGAGCTCCTCTAAGGCCACAATTCACTTCTATGTGAAAGCTTTACTGAGCTTCCCACCATCAATTAAATGGAATTTATAATGTCCAGACTCATAAATGCTAATCTGACTAACAATCTATTGCTATTGTCAGCTGCTCCCATCAGGGGTCACCACAGCAGATCATCATCTCCATCTCTTCCTGTCCTCTACATCTTCCTCTGTCTCACCAGCCACCTGCATGTCCTCCCTCACCACATCATAAACCTCCTCTTTGGTCTTCCTCTTCTCCTCTTGCCTGGCAGCTCCATATTCAGCATCCTTCTCCCAGTATACCAGCATCCTTCTCCCAGTATACCAGCATCCTTCTCCCAGTATACCAGCATCTCTCCTCCACACATGTCCAGACCATCTCAGTCTGGTCTCTCTGGCTTTGTCTCCAAACCCTCCAACCTGAGCTGTCCCTCTGATATACTCCCTCTAATATATCATCTCAAATAGTTTAATATCTTAAAAAAAGACTTACTGTCAAATATCCAAGGGTCACTCAGAACCTTTTTCACTTGGCCCGTGTGTTAAGTGTGCAAAGAGGGTAATACTCTATATGTATTGGGGTAACAGATTCATCAAGGTGGAGACAGAAACATTTGCTAAACTATAGCTACTAAGAGCAAAGCAGTCATATTCCAAGCGAGTTAAGAGAAACAAAAAGGATTTAAAGAAAGAATTAAAGGAATAATCACAAATTTGGCCACATCAGGGAGCTTGACAAGACCAGTTAAGCTCGGTCTTACACCTTAAAATAAACTTAATATGCAGAAAAACACCAACCACTTCTTAGTTATACAGTTTTTTTAAAGACGACCGATTCAAAAACCTGCTTAATAGCAAAATGACCCCTACTTATAAGATATCAAGATTTTCTACTATATGAATAGAAGTGAATACTTTACATAGTTGACCAATGGGCCAAGATGTACTTACGGTTCTTTTCCTCACCCATGCCCACCAGGTTCTCCAGAACCTTGATGCCCTCCTGAACAGCTTGTAACTCGATAGCAGTCCTTGGGCGTCGCCGCTCAACAGCCTTTAGCTTCTCTACCATGAGAGGAGCAAGGGCATGGATGTATGGAGTAGAGAGGGCGGGGCTGGAATGCTGAAACACTGACAGCAACAGCTGGTAACAGCGGGCCTGAACCTGGGGCAAAATTTCATTTACAGTCAGGTGAGTAAAATATAAGCTAGGTGACAACTTCATCCTGGATGTTTTCGTATTGTAGCCTACCCAAGGATCAGCAGAGTTGAGGCCATATCGGAAGCGGTCAATACAGCCTTTCTGCAAGATGGTTACTCCCATGATCTCGTTACTGGCAGACAGCAGAACGAGTGTGATGGCTGTCAACATACTGACTTCATCCATGTCAGGCCTGGACTCATCTGAAAAATATCCAAAGCAATAATTCATCATCATCACATTTAAATCTTTGATACAGCATGGACTCTGTGTGTGCGTCTCTGAGAATTAGCTCACCAGGTTGAGAGTATTCCA
The DNA here is from genome assembly GCA_900302585.1 of Regalecus glesne. Classification (NCBI taxonomy): domain Eukaryota; kingdom Metazoa; phylum Chordata; class Actinopteri; order Lampriformes; family Regalecidae; genus Regalecus; species Regalecus glesne. The sequence goes on from OMLC01069473.1 coordinate 4,638, forward strand.
GTAGAGAGGCAAGGCTACTCCTCAAAAGGCCAGTCCACTGTGTCTGAGTGCTCTCCACCCTTACCAGTGGGGAGGTGATGATGGTCTTGATGCCCTGAAGGGCGGCCGACACAGGCATAGGCACAGAGTTATCAGGAGTCTTAATGGCTGTTTCTCTCAATACCCCAGTGATGAGGAAGAGCACAGTAGGCAGGATAGTCATGCTTCCTGTAAAGGTGAAGAGAGGAAAGTAGAAACAGGGAACAATTAAGGTACCATTTGCCAGCCAACACCACATTGCTATGCTAATGATATTTGTCCTTAGTCCAAATCTCTCAGTAACGGAGAAACTCATTGATAATGCTAATCGATCACTGAAAGGGACCTCTGCACGACAGACACCACTAAAAATATATCTAGGGAGGACAAAAGGATATAGAGTCCAATTTATTTAGTGGTAGAGCTTGCTGTTCTCAAGATAGAAGGTAAAACTTATTAGCATGTACAAAATCATAGAGCATTACAAGTTAATGAATAAGCTAATCAGAGTTTTAGTATCCATGTGCATTGGGCTTGTGCTGTCATGTGTGAAATGGGCTTTCCTTTGCTTTTGTGTGTGCCCTGCAGTTTGTATGGTCTCATTCTACTGAGGGTCTCACCAGCAGGGGAGCAGAGTGAGGGCAGTTCCGCCAGGATGGAGACTGTGTTTGCCACCAGGTGGGCACTCTCCTCGGGCAGACGCTGGGGCCTGACTGACACATGGCTTGGGGACTCTTTGACCTGTGTATTGAGCTGAGGCAAGTGGCGTACCAAGATGAAGACAAGTAGCTCCATAGCTGCAAACACCAATGACTTTCCAGGTAGGAGCTCCCCCGTGTTCCCTCCTTCTCCACAGACGGACTGAAAATCCTTCTCTTCTCCCTCCTCCTTGCCTATAGGGAATAGCATAGTGCGTAACCTCTCTCTAGATCAGCAGTGATGACCAAACCATTTCAACAGATAAAATGACAATATAAAACTCTAAAAACTTAGTGTAGTAAGTACTGAATATGAATTTGCTTATTCATTTCCACAATAAAGTGAAACAGCATTTTATTTTGATTAATTAAAAAGGGTAATTCTATGTGAATCCGGATAGTTTGGTATGTTCAAACCAAGGCAAACATGTCAAACAAATTCTGATCGAACATTTTTAAACGTTTTTTTTAGTCAACCCTGTTAAGAAATTTGAGTTGGTATTAATAACCAAGTGTACAGAGTCAAAATATGGGGTTCTTGGGTGGCGTCCTCTATTTTGATGATGGGGTTTATAGTTGTTTAAAACCCAATACTTCCTCCAGTACTACTTGGCTGACATAAGTGGCTGGGTTCCTGGGTGGGGAATCAGTAAGGGATTCCCTTAGAACAGTATCATGTTCCTCCACAATAAGTTTCAACTCCAACGGGGATCACTATTGGGGGGCTACCAGTACAGCTGTGGGTGGATCTCAGTGACACGGCAAAAATAACGTCACATAACCTCTAAGAAACCTGCTGCTAGCAAGTGAAAAGAAGTGGTCAGCAACTCCATGTGTATGAAAGGATGCAAATGTTAGTCTATACCTCTGCCAGGTACTGTAGAGGTTGAACTGTGGTGGGACCTTGGGAAATTAAACATGCCAAATTGGGCAAAAGGACAAAAAAAAGTTTTAAAAAAAGTAAAGAAATATATGTGGGATTCTCCTTACGCTGGGTGGCCCTCTGCCGCTGTAGATGCTCCAGAGCGGCCTTGATTGTGTCCTGCACCACAGCAGTGACCTGAAGCTGTACTGCTGGAGGGTCTCGGGTTAATAGCAGTCTATGGAGGACATTCAGCAGCTCCACTGCCAACAGCTGAAATGCATAAAAAATATTCAGCACAACATTGAAACAATAGATCTGTGTGAACTCTCTTTTCCTCCACCTTGGTATTCAGTTTGAATCTCTATCCACCAGGATTCCATAGGTCAAAATCCACTCATTCACTGCACCAAGCTCTGTAGCACTCGTATATCAAGGCCTACTGCCAACAAGCGAGCAAAGCCAAGCCATGGTTCTCCAAGTATTATTAGAGTGGTAAAAATGTGCACTGCTTGAAGGAGATGGAGGCTTTTGCCTAAGTAAAATGGTACAAATAAATCATGCAAATATAGCTGCCATGTAGGTTGTTATTGGTCCATCTTGCATTACCCTAGAGTATCCTTGAGGCTTGAGCATATCAGAACTGTATACGTGTCCTTCCATCAATATGTTACATTAGAGGCATTTGGCAGATGCTCTTATCCAGAGCGATGTACAAGTGCATAGGGTCAACGTACAACAGAAGCTGGAGCAACACTTGAGCTAGATAACAATCCTAGTGTTCTTAGGTGTGTGCCTTTACCTGGTCTTCTGCAAGATGGGTCTTAGCATATGGAGAGTCCATCACAGTGCACAAGGCCTGCAGGCAGGACATCACATGCTCAATAGGCTCCTCAGGCCGGGGGAAGCACAGAAACTCAATACTGACACCTGGGAGCGATAACATTTAAAAGCAATTCAAATCACTACAGCTTATGAAAGGATAACAATTAAAGATCTAAAATGGCAACATAGATCTGCCATGGGTGACAGCTCAGCTGTGTGTCTTTATTTACCCAACATTAGGTGCATTCTGTCTTTGACAAGCTCTTCAAATGACTTCAGAGTGGACAAGGCTCCCTGGGGGTGGCCAGGGATCCTTGTGAGGGAAGATGGAGGCTCCTGAGACTTCTCACCAGCCCCAAACCCAGTGCTGCTCAGCCAGAGGGCCATGGCATGAAGGACAGGGGCCCATGAGCTGCGGTAGTGGAGCCTCGCTGAGTCGATAGTCTCCGGGGTATAGAACGCTCCGCCTGAGGAGACAGTCCATTATGAAAAGAGCTAATGGCATCATCTGAAAGGACAGTATGATTATGACGTCCAATAACAGCCTCAAGGTTTTTATCCTTATGTTCTCATGAGAGGTCCACTTTTATGTCACAATTTGTCCCAATGTTGTGGGGGTGGACACTGACTTAAATGAAGTCCAGGGGATTAAGGCCAGATACCCTTCCTGATGACCCACGGTAGGTTTGAACCCGCAACCTCTGGCTCATTGGTTCCTGAACTGCATGTTCTACCAGTGAGCTACTACATGCTCTTATAAGGCAAATAAAATTTTCATTTTTCAACTTTTATTTTTCATAAAAACTTTGGCTCATAATAGTTTGATAAAAGGCTCTTTGGGTGTGAGACTTGCTGCACTTAGAGAATACATCAGCAACATTGAGCCTGTCATGGGGCCTAAATCTGCAGCGGAGAACTTTCATGTATTTCACTATGTTCTGTCCTCAACACTGTCAATATAGGTTACATCGCATAAAACCAGATTTTTGATCAGAATCAGAAGAAAATAGAAAAGCATTCGTAATTTTTTTAGACATGTCTACTAAAATCTCAATATCTCCCTTAAAAGCTGAGAGAAGGGATGAAGAAGGAATACCATCAGGGGGCAGCTGGCTGGAGAACTCAGCAGGTAGCGTGAGCAGAGCATAGTCTCGCAGCATAGCTAGCCACAGGCGGCTGAGGGAGGGCAGCTCCGGCTGCACCAGTATAATGAGGCTGTCTGGTGGAAGCACATCAGCTCCCAGATCGTCCTCATCCTCGTCATCATCTCCCCCTTGGGCTGGTCGGGCTGGCTTAGACTCAGCTTCTTTCTTGATCTTCATGGCCACCACATAGACCTAAGAGTGAAAGCCAAAGACATAGTCAACTCTGTAGTCAGGATGAAGGATAGAGAACAGGAGAAAAAAAGCCTTCAGTCTCACCTCTGCCCATGCCTTGAGTACCGCTAGTTTCTCCATAGTGGTGGCACTCTCACTGTACAGTTGGCTGGATGAGCCCTTCCCAGCCTGCACCTTATCCAAAGAGGATACCAGCAGGTTGTGGACTCGCCGAAGGTCATTCAGGTCACTGACTACGCCACTGCCAATCCATGTGCTACACACCTAGTCACATACATTCGTCAGTGGTGAAAGGTAAACAAATCAGTTCTTTGATGTCCTCCCCCGGTTCCTTTATTAACATCAAGTAGTGCCTTCGTATTTCTTGAAAGAAAAAAAGGAATAGTTATAGCAAAGAGTAAAACGCTCCCGGTTTAATAGTCATTACAACAGCATGCATGGCTTTGACATCGACAGGACAAAAATTTGAAGGCCTGCAAATCTGCAAACATTTACATGATTAACTCCTCAGTGGAAGCTGGGGACATTTTATCTAGTGTCTGTAGCTTCAAGTGTAACTCCTCCCCCAGGTTTGAGCCAAACTCAACCCACTGTATACTTTTGAAAATTGCCAAAAAGTGGGTTTGTTGAATTTGCTCTGTAGTTTAGGCCCCAGGTGAACTTAAAGCTAAATTCAACTCAGGGTTATTAGTTGTAGTGTTTCTAGTCAAAAAGGTGAATCATTCTCACAGCAGAGGAGACAAAAGAACACATCATGCTCTCAGTACCCATTTACACCGAACTGAAACAGGCTCTGCAGGTAAAGCTGCTCAGCAAGAGAGAAACTGGGAGGCCTCAAAAACATATATTTTTTAATTTAACAGTATTACTGAAAGGAACATTCACTATTTCCCCACTGTCACTCATCTTTTGCACAACTCAAAAAGCATTAACATTCAGTGCCTCAACACTGCTGGGTCTTAAGAGGAAGATGACTCACTATGCAGTAGGAGGAAGCCTCCATTCCCGTGGCAAACAGATTTGTTAACAGATTATATGGACAAGAGCAGTTCTTTTAACAGTATGATGTTGTGGGACAAACCAAACAGGGTTGGCTTCAACTGGAGTTATGGTTCTAAACACTATCAGTAAGCAAGGGCATTTGCTTGTACAGATTAAGTGCAAAAATATAAAAGCATAAAAGTTTACAGAGTTGTAGGATGTCTTACCTGGCATGCCTTGGCTGTTATGTCAGATGGTGTATCAGGTGAAAATGCTGGTCTGAGGGCAGCTCCAACCTATATGTATAAACAATTCAGTTTCTGTCACATATTAGTTCTTATTCATTTCAAACTGTTGTAGTCTACAGTCCACTTGTGTTGCTGTTTATTTTTTGCAACATTATGATGTCTGATAGCTTTAACAAACTCACATTGGCCTGGTATTGTTCTAGGATAACATGTCCAGGGAACTCAGGCTCTGGTACAGATGCAAACTTCTTAATGATGTCCTCGAGGGCCTGCAGGCCTGCCATCCTCAGCTGGTTACTGTGGTCTGTAGCTGCCATGAAGGCCATGCGGATCAAGTCAGACAAGTGTAGCACCAGCAGGTCCCCTGGAAAAACAGAGAAGGGAAGATGCTGGTAGAGATGAGAAATGGAGAAATGCATTAACCAGACGGAGAGGCACTTTAGGGCTCAGTAAATGTCTTAGTATTAAGTAATAGGAGGTTGTGGAAGATTAAGTATAACTGAGGCCTGGCTGAAATTGGCATGTTAAAAAGCAATTGGGTGGATGCATCAGGATGCAAAGCCATCATCCCTCAACCCCGATCACTAAATTTGGCTCAATCTCAAGAATATTTTTCTCTTTTAGAAAAGCTTATTTCAACACGCGCCTGTAAGGGGGAATCACCTCACCCGTTTGGTTACTCCTCCTGAGGTTTAAATCCATCATTAATTAAAAAATTTAAAAAAATCACTGAAACTCCAGGAAAGTGTTCCAAATAATTTCAATCAAAACCCTCTAAGTAGCAACAAGCAGTGAGCACACAAGTATCCCTTGCTGTTGTGGAACTTTAACACTCTGAAGTCTAAATCTATCCTCTTTATCTCTCTGTGCAAGCCTGCTCACATAGCCTAAAATCCACCACAAATCCTTGGGTGAAGTCTGAGTCTCTGTGATTAGCAATGTGGTTAGTGGTACCTTTGGGGTTTTTGGCTTGTGCAGAGCGGGCAGCAGCCAGGTCAAAGTGGGCTTTGTCTGCATTTTCACATAGCAAGATGATGCGGCACAAGCAGTCGGCAGCAAACACCCGTGTCACCCAGCGCGGGGCAACAGAAGGCTTAGACTTGTCGTCTTCGCCCAAGCCTGTGAACATGGTGTCGTCGTCCATCTCATCCTTTTTCTCAGAATCATCCTCATCTTTGCCAACATTAAATGTGACAGCCCCTCCAACCTCTGAAAAGAGAAAATCGATCAAATCAGTACATAAATATTAAATATACCATGCAGAAGTAAGGTATAAACTTAAGTAAGAAATCACAAAAGTCACCTGTAGTGGCTGCTAGGACATCTTTGCAGAGTTTCAGCCAGTGGGATAGCTTCTCCACAGCAAGTGAGGACAGCATATGGCCCAGTGTGTCATGGATGTCAGAGCACAGCTTCCGGTCAGTCTCACGATCCAACATCCCAAACAGAACGCCCTCGAGACCCGTCTCTGTGATATTTAGATCTGGCCCAGCAACCAGGTCAACAGATTCATGTCACTCTGAGTTCATTTGTTTGGGGTCCTTGACTATGAAAAGGACATTGTAGACATTGAATGTTCTGGTATTGGTTTGTACTCACGGATAGTCGCACTGTCTTTGCTGTCTCCTGTCCTCTTTGCCAGACTCATGGCATACTCACACACCTCCGCTGCCTCTCTCTGTGCTAGCTGTCTCAGACAAGCCACTGAGGCACGGCGCAACAACAGGTGAGAACTGCAAAGGTGCACCTGGTGGGATGCATAGCACAATCAAAATAGGAAATACATTTAGACTCTGACATGGTTGTACACAGTATGACAACCATAACCTCATGTGCTGATAAATGCGTGATTCCTAGGACATCTTACGCAGAGACAGGGCACCAAACTCGACAGGTTGACATGGCGGGGGGCAAACATATGTAGCTGCTGCAGGCAGGAGATAGCAGCTGCCTGCACCAGTGAGTCCGAGTGGTCCTGCATGATGGCACAGCCAACCAAGCACGATGAGCGGATGGTAGAGATAGTGGCACTGTTTCCTGAAAACCCCAAGGCGACGGTAATCCACCAGAGAAATAAAAGAGATTACATTATCATCAGCACTTTTATTTGCATATATGTTTAAGAGTCTGTCTGTTTAGCTGCAGGTTGAAATGGGATTACAGCATTATTTGCTGGGGAATTTGGAAAATTTAAGGGAACATTAAATGAAATATGTAAGGTTCAAGAAAGAATCAAACTAGAAGGTTTTTGACTTAATCCCCGCTATTCTTACCCTGTAGTTCTGGTCCCACAGTGGTGATGAGCGCTCCCAGGCAGCGCCCTAAACATTGGTGCACCTCCGTGTGGGAGGGTGGCACAGTGAGGAGGAGCGTGAGAACTAGGGACAGGGTGGGCTCTACATAGCCTCTGTACATGGGACCACTGGAGTCAACGATTAGAGCCAGAGAGTGTAGGGCCCATGTCTGGCAAAAAGAACAAACAAAGGTGTCTGACTTAAATGTTTAATGAACTTACTCCATGCCTAAAGCAGAAAAGATTTAATAAAATGTGTGGTGCATGTGTATGGATTAAGAATCTGAAAAAAGCTGCCATCTAATTTAGAGGCATTAATCCTGATTTATTCTACTTACCGCCACATATAATGATCATATTGGGGAAGCAGAATTGATTCAGAAAACTGGTAATATCTCCAATGAGAACATTCACCAACTGTTTAACTGCAGTTGTAAGCTAGCTGATCACAGAAAGTTGAATTGGTTCATCTGGACACAACATTTATTAGGAGAAATATTTCTTCACTCATCTCAACTGACTGCGGTTGAGACTGGAGAACAGATTCAACTTTCTGTGATCTACTTATCTAGACTATTGAGCATGCATCAAGAAAATGCTAGTGGATGCTTACCTAATGAAAGTATAATCAAGAGAATGTGAGTAAAAATGAGATTCTGTACTGGCAAAATTAAATATCAACAAAAATGTAAATGTCCAACTATAAGTGAAAAACTAACATCCAACATAGGGAGTTGATTCCATGACTGACCTGGACCTCATGAGAGGATCCATCTTGAGCTAGAGCCAATAGTATGCTGACACTGGTCTTCAAGTGTTGGCCTGAACCAATCCCTCCAACATATCGGTGCAGACAGCCGAGTGCCAGGGAATGCCCTGTCCTTGACACCACATCACGGGCTGATTTCAGTCTATGGACAGCATAGAGGAGGAGGAAAGGATAATTTGATGAAACTCAAGGTCAGTGAGACAACTAGAGAGACATGCAGAGTTTTAAGTGAGAGAAAAACCTATGGTAGAGAGAAGTGACTACAAACACTTGCGTTGGAGTCCTATGATGGCACTATGATCGTTACCTAGCTCTAGTGTTGCTCCAGTATCTCTTGTACCATGACCCTATGCACATCACTCTGGATAAGAGCATCTGCCAAATGCTTGTAAACACTGAGAATTAACAGAATTTGTCAATATAGTCATGCTATTCGGAGTGAAAAAAGATAACATTTTAGGAAAAAATACAAACAAAAAACAAACAGCAAGATACTGCCAAGAGTTCTCTTACTTTATTAAAAAAAATTCCCTCAATTTTATCCCCTTTTTCCCCAACCGAATTGCCTATTGTGGTTGCTTTTTGATACCCCTATAGAGCGTCGACAGGAAGGAGGAAGCCGTAGCATGTCTGTCTCCTCCAAGTCATATGACGACTAGCCCTCGCTACTTCACACATCACAGTCTTGCAGGGAGAGCACAGTGCTTGGCCGTCGGAGGAGAACAAAGCAGAGTAATTTCCTTTCACTTAACCGTGAGTACCCGGACGACCAAGAGGGAGACACGAGCGAACCTAGAATACTTTATCCAACCTAACCCTTATACTCATGTGAGGCTTAGTCAATTATGACCCACTAACTATGGACCTCTAGCTGTGGTTTGAAACGGCGCAGTCAGGGTTCGAACACCCAACTGCACGGGACAGGGATGCGCTGAACATCACCTTAACCCCCTAAGCCACCCAAGGCTCAAGAGTTCTCTTACTTGTCAAAGCTGTACTGTGCCATCCTAGCAATAAAGGTAGCCTCTCCCACCACCTGGGCCATCCTGCCTAAGGCCTCTCCAGCAGCACAGCGCAGAATGGGATTGGGATTGTCCAGGGCTCCCATCACTAGCGCCAAGGCTGACTTGCGCACCTCCTCTGGACCCAGAGTGCTTTTGTTCTCTGCAAGGCCCTTAAGTGTAAGGAACCAAAAGAGACGTCATTTATCCCTTTGCATCAAAAAAACAACAACAAAAAGAATAGTTGTAGCTGTAGAAACAGTGGAAAGGCTGGAAAAGCTATCTCTCACCTTTAGTGCACTAAGCACGGCAGTGAAAATGTTCAGCTGGACCGCTTGCTGTCGAACTCCCTTAGCCTGCTTGATACACTCGGCAAAGTGGTCCAGCATCTGTAGCCTATGTCACATACAAAGTCAGGTCAACTGTAGAAGGTCCATATTATGTCACCATTAGTCCCCACATTATGTGGGTGGACAGACTTATGATGGAGCTTGAGGGACTAAGGCTGGATGCCCTTCCTGATGCCCCACAGTGGGTCTGAACCCACAGTCTCTGGCTTGTCAGTTTCCAAAGATCGTGCCCTACCGCTGAGGTACCACAGCCCCGCAAAGTCAGGTCAACTGTATTTTTAATTAACTGTTTCTTAAAACACACAGGTTCAACATAAGCTGTTATGCGGAGCAATACAGATCATCCACACAGACCAAAAACAAGAGAGAACAAATATCAGAATGAGGAGGTAAAGCGCTGATGTGTACGAAATGTTAAAAACTTCCTTTAAAACCCTCGTACCAAAGATAAAGATGCCTATTTACCTGTGTTTAAAGGAAACATGTGGAAAGACCACCCCAAATAGTGCCACAGAGGCATCAATGACGGATACACCCAGAGGTAGTGGCCCAGGGATGGCCTCACCCACAGGGACACGCAAGTAGATGGAGGAGGGATCATGTTCCAGAGCGCCACTGCCAGATGCACTGTTCGGCTGCAGCTGTGTAGGAAACATCACATCAAAAAATACCATTTACAACTGAAATGTACAGTATAGAAGACTCCCTTTTGATAAATTCACACAAGCAGGTTTGAATGTGTCTTTGGTTTCTCACACATGCACCCATACATTGCATTTCTTCAGACAGAATATATTAATTAAAAGCAGGTTTCTTTATACCAGAGATAATTTTCAATTACCTGATCCTCTATGGATTTGTGGTCTGTCTCCTGTAGCCAGGAGCCCATAAGTACGCTGTCATCATAGTGACACAGAGAGCGCAGCAAAGAGGTGGTGGTGTTGGACGAATTGTCAGTCAAAGTGAATTCAGCCACCAGCTCTCTCAGGAGAGCATTGAAGCTGCCTATGCAAGCAGCATATATAGTATTTTAAATACATCTCTGAGTAGTCAATTCTGAGAGGTATAGTATATAGGCATATATACTGCAAAAAAAATCCATTACCTTCATATGTCTTAGGAGGCAAGAGGGCCAGGATGTCATACAGCCTCAGCCTTACCATGGCGGCACTTGCTTTCAGATGAGCACCATGGACCTTTATGATAGCTGGGACACTAAAAAAAAGTAGTAAAAACAAGAATATATGTATCCAAAGACCCTTTACCATGATGTCAAGAGTTGGATCAGTTTGGAAATTAGTAAAAACATTGAATTACTGTTTCTTTTGAATTGGCAAAGTAAGTAATTTCCATTTCAAATACATAGTCCCACAGAGTGCTCTGTCTGTTTACGGACATAAGCAAGTCAGTTTCACTAAATTAAGAGGACTCATACTCACTGAGACATCATAGTCATGGCACATTCAATAGGGGTCATCAGCCTACGGATCACATCTTCTGTAAGCAGCTCAGGACAATGGGCCACAAAGCTGCGCATGGCTAAAGAGGGGACAGGAAGGGATGCTAATCAAAAATATGTGCTCTCTAGATGTAACAGACACGTGGGGTGCATGAGGTATGGTGGATTTCCTTACCACACAGTGCCCCGGCTCGGCCCTCCAAGGTGACCTGCCAGGTAAATGCGTCTCCTCTGGCCTTCTCAGCCTCAAGCTCTTTCTGGGAGCGAGGGAACACATTCCTCCACAGTAGCAGCATCTTGGGCAGGTGATAACGCACCAGAGAGGATCCTGGGTATACACAAACATACATTCAGCATGCAAGGTAGTACCGTTGGTGTGGAGATTAAAATGAGGGGAGGGGTGGTGTAAATCCTATTTCTGCTGATGATCGAAGGGGAGCTTCACCCAGAGTCATGAGAGCACCCAGGAGCAGCCATCCTGCCTGTGTGCGCTGCAGTGATAGTCGGCTGTTCTGCGCAGCCGTCCTCAGGAGGTCCTCAGCTATACTCACTACCAGCTAAAAGAGATAGGACCAGATAAAATGTGATCAGTACATCGAACCAATAAGGGGAACGAATTAAACAAGGCTTTGGAGGGCAGATGATTATCAAAGCAAACTTAAGGAAATTCCCTGATAAAGAAAACAGCAAGCGAATTAAGAATCAAACATTCCATTAGACTCTTCATGGTTTTAAATCGAAGGTAACAAGACCTTGCCCTTGGAGTGGGGTATGCCCAGGGGGCATTGGTGTACCCCTCCAAGTAGAGCAGCCATTGCAAAGCTGTAGCCGCTCACAGCTTCGGGCGAAGTTTTTAGGTTGTTGATACGCTCAGCACAGCGGTCCAATAGCGGAGTCAACTGGTAAGGTAGTGCTACAGCAACACATCTCAGGCACCATGCAGCAGCCAAACGGGCTGCCATGCTCGGGTGCAGTAGCACCGAGGTCACAGTCTCCAGGAGCCCTGGGGAACAGGATGTTCACACAGTCAGGTCAAACAAAAAAACTCGGCTGCACAAGATGAATATTGTAAACCAATGTTTAAGCCAACTAAATGTCAAATCTGTGGTGCACAACAGAAAATCCACAATGTATTGTTCAGTGCATCTCACCGATGGATGGCTCCTGGATGAGCGGTGAAGCTGTGGCACTCAGACTCTGAACCAGACTACCCAGCTCCTTCAGGGCACACACCATGACGTGCTGACTGGCAGAGACATCCGCTGCGCCCGACTTATTCTCTCCGCTTGTGTCATTCACTACTGCTTCTAAAAGCAGAGGGGCAAAAGGGGAAAAGATAATGGAAAGTATTAGTCATCAAATCAAACAAGAAAGAAACACCTGTCAACAAGAACAGAAAATCCACCTCTGATGGGTGTGGATATTGACAGAGCTAAACTCTATTTCATAATAACAACAAAATTCAAAGATAATATTGATAGCAACACACAACTCAAACGCAGTATGGTTGCAAGGGACTCAAAACCCCTATATCTAAAATTCTCTCAAATACATAGCAAACATCGATGACATCTAAAAAGCCTAACAAAAGCATCTTGGGGTTATGGCATGCAGACATCATAATAACCCAACTTGCTGGCCACCGTAGCATCTATTTACTGCTGCCCAACACTGATCTGCAAAGCCCAATACCAACACAGCTAGCACCCTGCAGGAAAATAACAAGATTCAACACTCTTCTCCCATGATACACTGAGTTCAAAGGATTTTTCTTTCTTTTTACAATTAGTTTTTGATATTTTTAGCTTAAATCCACGAAAATATTATGTGGTTTTTGTTGAATAAGAAAATAAGTTTGAAAGAGAAATCTGTCTTGTGTTTAACCTGAAGTTAAATTATTACATTGGATCATCTCTCAACATGGAAATCGTCTGAGTTCAAAAATGGGAAATTGTTTTTTTTCCATCAGAAATAAAGCTAAGTATAAATTAGCTTATAGCTAAACTTATAGCTATAAACAATGCAGCATCAAAAGTGCAAAGCAAGAAAAAGAAACACAGATTATGCTTTAAATTAGTTTTCAAAAAAAATCAATCACTTTGTATTTTTAAGGGTGGATATTTCTACCAGGAGTCCCACAGAGAAAGATGGTTAAAGATCTCCTTTAAAGATGTCCTGTGGTTCCCATAGGAATTTTCACCAATCAGTTTTAGGATAGAGACTTCATAAAACCCCAATGGTTCAGATCATCTAAACACTCGTTGGTGGTGAACACAAAAAATATAGTAGAGAGCGATGACCATGTCTTAAGTGACACAGGCATTTTTTTAAATAATACATGCTTCCAGAATGTGGTGATCCATGTCATCAAGTGCTGTCCTAACATCAAGATATACAAGAGAAGAAACTGAGTTCTGACATACTTTCCCATAGGTCAGGAATTCAAAGGTTCCAAAGCAAATCACAGAGTAAGGATCATCTTTTATGTGAAGAGACAAAAGGTAATTGTAATTAATGTGATTCGACACGTGATGCACAAAATTTGCAAGAACTGAAACCAACAAAATCAGAGTGATGGATGATGTTCTTGCAAATATAAGTTTGTGTAGAGTTGCAAAAGGACAAAGAATTAGCTTCCTTTGCGTAAGGGTTAGTACGCTTTGGTGAATATACAGCTTTCCTACTTAAATTGACCTGAAATTAATAGTCAGTGATTTTTATCGTAACTGATGCTGATCGCTTTGCTTTGATGTATATTAACAGGATATGAATGAGTAAGAAACCAGCTATGTACTGTTTTGCATGCATGAGTCGCCTGAATGTTGTGGTGGTTAAGGAATGCTGCATTCCTGGATTTGATTCGAAAACATGGAAAGCGAGCAAGAAAAAAGGCCAAAGCAAGCAAATAGACATGAGAAGCAAGAAAAGCTCACCGCACACACAACACAAGCATGCAATGCAAATGATAATTTAAAAAAAAACAGAAAGGATGAGGTAAGACAGAAAATAAATATAATAATGGATGAGTACTTACTCTGTAATGCTCTGAACCGTGATATTTCCCCCCCATCCTCCTTACCCACAGCCCTCATTTGCTTGCTGATGGCTTGGCATATTTCCTTGCCCGCTGCAATCTGTGCTTTTTCTCCTAACAGGCCCCCGAGGGTGGCGCGCAGCATGAAGGAGACACAGCGCCGTGAGTACACAGCCTCGACATGTGTTTGTGTGGCCCGTGGGTGAGACACTAGCTCCAACACATGGGACAAGAAGGTGGCAAAGTTGCGTTCCAACCACTGGCCACCGAGTGTAGTCACAAACACAACGTAGGCCTGGGGGTTATGAACAAGGAATAGACATCCAGTTATTATATCTAAAAATAACAATGGTGTGGACTCTTGATGTAGTAAGACTGAAAAAAACGTCTCACCTGTGTGACTCCCACTCGCACCTCTCTGCTGACAGAACCGCCCCCCTTCAGCATCTCACCCCCACTCTTCAAGAAACCAGATCCTCCACGCAAGAAACCAGTGGCCATCAGCTCCAAAACCTCTTCAAGGGTGGCCCGCTTCACATTCTGACGCATCACTAAGGATGACCCATCAATCAGAACCATTAATTGCGGTAGGGAAGTGAGGAGCTTATGTATATAACATGAAATGAGAGCTCACGGTGGATGAACTTCACAAGCTTAAGAGAACCCCACCTGCTGCTTGCTTTGGCATTAGGGCCGTTGCCATGACTGTCCCTAACAATTTGGAAACTGCTACCCGTACTCCGTAGTTGGAACCCTCCAGGGCTTTGAAACACAGCGTAGCTACATTTTCTAGTTCTGTGGTCCACATGAACACTGCCTCATTTTGAAGCTCCAGCATACACTGCTCAAAGAGAAAGAAGGAAAATAACCTATTAATAACATTTATATAGCACATATAAGATAAATTTCATTGAGACATGACAGAAACTTTGAATGTTTTTATAGTATGGATACTTTGTTTAATTAAAAGATATGGTATTCTGTCCCAACGAAGCAAAATATCAAGGTAACTATTGATGTGGTACACTCTTAACAGGAGGTCATCTTTTATAATTAGCAACAAAAGTGACCAACAACAAGCAAGACACTGAACCCCTAACTGCTCCCCAGATGTTGCTGCTGCACTCACTGCTCCTGTACAACACGATGGATTTAATGCAGAGAACAAATTCTACAAGCCTTGGCTATATAGCTAATACAATCTCTCTAGCTTTTCATTCAGTTTTTAATATAATTTAGTATATTCCAGGGTTGTGTGTGATGCACTGTCTTGGCCTTGTCATCTGGTAGCATTCTGATGACTTTAACCAAAAAAGGGGGCAATCTGTTCTTGTGTTTTCAATATAAAGTAGGGTTTGAAAAGTCTTGTCATGTGTGCCCAGTCTTATAAAAATATTTAGGTGACCAGTCTAATATTAGGAAAGTTCTGCTAGATTTGCCTCTAGTATAGCTATGAACAGCTTAATAAGGCTCCAAACGAGGAAATTACTGTTCCTTCTCCATTACCAACCTTTGCTACAGCACACCGCACTGCCATGGACCTATCTGTGAGTAAGGACCGGGCATTCTTGTAGATATCCCTGTGACAGGATGCTGCAGCCCCACCCAATCCACTAAGCACCTTTTGCAGACTGAGAAGAATCTCCCCTCTACCTTGGGACTGCACACATGCACAGACAAAAAACAAAAGTAAGACAGTGCATGAAACAAAATGAGGGAAGAGGCCAAATCTATGATAATCCATGTAAATTTTTAAAAAGACATAAATGCTGAGAAATAAATCACTTTTACTATATCCCCTCTTTCACACATTCTGTTTAATCTACACATCTCCGAGTCGTTGATGGCAACTCAGACATTCTTAAGTTGTACCTCTGCACTTTTTAAAGCCTTCAGAAGATTGTTAATGGTATCCGGAAAGGAACTTCCAAGCATCCGGCCCATCTTTTCATAAAAAGCCCCAACGCAGGCCACTGCAGCACTGCAAGAAGAGAAATTGTTAATAGAATGTAAGTATTTCTGACCATGTAACAGAAAACTGGAGAACATATATCAAACATCTTATCACTTTTTTGGTGAGCGAATCATGAGTTCCAAAACACTAGAATTCAGAAACATCAGAGTTCCAAAAAACTAAGATTCCCCAAAAACTGATATTCAGGAATTCTAAAACACGGGAATTCTGACACTGGAATCCATCCATCCATCCATCAATCATATAACATTCATTGTTATTAAGTTAATATCATAATAATTTCCAGCATTTTCTACCATTAACTTTGACTCAAGGCTTAGAGTCTATTGTCATTAAAACATTGCACATCTGATATGGTTTCATCCATTAATAGTGCACAACAATTCCAGCAGGAAACATCAAAACTAATCTCCTCATGCAAAAATTAGTCCCCCTTTTCAAGCATCCAATATCATGCTGAAGATTAACAGCTAGCCTCTCTACTGATGTGTGTGTGTGTGTAGATAGATAGATAGATAGATAGATAGATAGATAGATAGATAGATAGATAGATAGATAGATAGATAGATAGATAGATAGATAGATAGATAGATAGATAGATCCATAGTGCAATTTTGAGTGGATTATAACGTAACATGTGTACATTAAATTATTTTAAGACTGGCATGGTGTGTAGCTATACTCAAAAGCTGCATGAAATTGAAGCTATAAACCCATAAAATACATATGGATATATAAAAACATGTGCTCACAGTTTTGTTGGTAAGTATGCAGAGGTGTCATCTTTGCTTTTGATAATGTCATTGCATTTGTCCAGCGTCTGGAACACTGTGAAGGTGTCACCAATGCTGTAGAGGGTAGCAAGGTTTTTGGCCAGGAGTTTTCTTGTTGGGGGTCCAGGAGCACTGCTTATCAGTCCTGTCAACTGTTCTACCAGCTTCTTTTGCTTCTCCTTCACATCCACCTTTCAATCAAATGTAAAGTAAATTGAATTATGTAGCATATAATTACAACCATCCCATAACCAAATAAAAATATGAATGGTCACCTTGTTTGCTGCCACAAGAACTTTGTCCAAGAAACGGAGCCATTCGAAAATGAAGACAGGCCTCTTTGCCTCGGTAATCTGGGCTAAGGCATCTTCGTTGAGCAGGAGGCTGTGAGCCAACTCCATGGTAAGCAATCACCAAAAAGCAATAGCTCAAGGACACCAGGGATCTTCTATCACAGCTGTACAACCAACCTCACATCTAAATGCAAAATCAGGGGTCATGCAATGTCAGTGTGTGCACTCCATTTCTTAAATTCATAGTTTATAGTCTTTAAAATACAAATTACATTTAGCTAGGTTAACTGTTACTGCATGGTCGAAGTTAGTTTAAAAGAGGGCTAAAAAAATCTACATCCCCGGCACGACCTAAGTGGCATTGCAATGCTGACATTATATTGAATTTCCCACATGTTGCCTGTTAAAAGTTAGGATGTTAAAATGGGAATCCTTATCTGCAGCTGTCAATTAGTCAGTCTTGTACCAGCTGTGGTAAGGTTAGTAGGTAAGCTAAACAGTTAGCAACTCAGCTAGCTTCTACGGAAAACCACATCACCATTGACAGCACTTTCTAACCTCGAATAAACATTTCAAATCACACTTTTTGAATCAGTTATCTTTTTTGAAATAATTTAAATATCAATATTGCAAAGCAGTCAAGAATTTATTATTTTTTACCAGTCTTTCGCTAGCCTCAGATGAATGACGACGTATCATTGGACACTTGAGGTGTCGCGTTAAAATATATCCGACATCGAACGGATCGATGGAAAAATAACTGTTTGGATATTTTTGAAGTTAAATGTGGCACAAATCACAAACCTCTTTAAACTTATAGTGTTAATTTAAACACTAAATATTAAAATCATCGTCCCAAGTAATTTTGTAGAATAAAAATTATAAATAGGAGGAACTATCAATATTACAAAGCCGGAGGTACTCGGAATTTATTGTAGAAAGACCCAAACATTGACGACAAACCACACGGGCGGAAAATCAGAATAAATTATATTGGATCATCTGGAACGTTCATATCTGGGTATAGCCGTTCAATCCAGACCGTTCAGGATGACAGACGATGAGGAGGACTACATGTCCGATTCATTTCTCAACAAAATGTAAGCTTCTTTTCTCTGGGTTGCTTTGTAAGCTACCCTCTTTGTAGTTAAGATTGCCAAGTAGTGGAGACTATGTCATAACCTCAAAAGCTCACGAAAGGACATTTAACATTGCTCTCTGTGAAGAGGTGCAGTTAAATGATCAAAATCCACGACTGTGTGTGTGTGTCTGTGTGTAAATGCATGCGTCCAAGGGACTATCATGACTGCCAATGAGCTATCATGGTTGATATACTGAATTGTGTTGTGTTGTATAATGTACTGTACTTTAAATGTATGTATATTAGTATGCTCTATCATGTCCATCTACCTCTGACATGAATGCAAGTAACCTGCTAGTATTTATTTCAACATTTCTTGCTATTCTCTGCACCATTGTGCTTTATCTCTTATCTTCGCCCACATATAGTCAATCCTTGTGTACATATCGTTAGCTTGTGTTGTTCTTTGTGAAATGCCTGTGAGAGTCATGAAATCAACGTCAAATTCCATGTAGTGGGCCAGTAAAGTTATTGTGATAAGCTGATTCTATCACCCACTATTTTTCATTGATTGGTGTGTATGGGGCAGCATAGCTCAGGAGGCACAATGGGTTGCATAGTAATCGCAAGATTGTTGATTCATTCCCCGGCTCCTTCAAAAAAGTGTGTTGAAGTGTCCTTGAGCAAGACACTGAACCCCTAACTGCTCCCCAGGTCCTTCAGCTTCCCACTGCTCATATACAATAGGAGGGGTTAAATACAGAGAACAAACCCCATTGTAACAATACAATCATCAATTAAAGTGTCTTTCCTTTCTTTCCTTTTTCTTCATTATTCACCTCAATAGAAAAGATGTAAAGCCTGGATTGCCGATGGCAAGGCGAGTAAAAGAGGCAATGAAGAAAGAGGTGCTCCAAAATGAAAAGAATATCAATAACCGCCAGAAGACGTACAAAGAGCAAGAAAAGGAGAGTCGAGAAGCAGCCCTGAATAACTCCATCTGCAACGAAAATAAGGGATTTGCACTTCTGCAGAAAATGGGTTACAAAGCTGGACAGGGCCTTGGAAAGGAAGGTGATTATCTTTTATTTGTTTATCTAACCAGTTGATTGCTCTTGCATAATTGGTTGTATTAATACAATATATTAACTACCTAATTAACTGTATACTTTTAGGAGCAGGGAGAGTTGAACCAATTCCCCTCAATATCAAAACTGGTAGGACATTGTTTCTTTTTTATTCAAATCAGCGTTTCAATAGAAAAAAACAACAACCTCAAAACATGCAATTTAACAGATCAATTGGCAGGTGTATGCAGTAACCTGTATTCTATGTAAAAATATTAATTAGACAGAGGTGGTATTGGAATGGAAGAAGTGAAGAAGAGAAAAGCCATGGAGGAACTTGAGCATTATCGTCAGAAAGTACGGGCCAAGCAACAGAACGAGACAAAATCTGTGGAAGATTTTAGGTGAAGTCTGAAGCTGTCTATGAGATATACTATGCCACTTCTTATAAATGGTATATAGTCTTTATGTTCACAAAAATTGACTGTGACCCTATGCTTTTCTAATATTCCAGGTTTAGGGTAAGAACTGAGAGGGAAGAGAGAAAGATCGAAGGAGATCTCAGGAAGAGTCAGCGGACCTGTGAGCAGCTTGATAGCCAGAAGGTTGGAAAACTATGGCTGTAGAACAGATTCACACAGGGCATTATCAACATTAAGCAAACTTCCTCATATCTTCACACCACAATGAAGAACTCTGGTGGCTCTGCTCCAAGATAATGTGAATTCTTAAAATACAAGAATTAAGGTACAATCCAAGTCACCGCTACATTAATTTGTTATGGTACATTCTTGCCTGAAGAGGATTAAGATCCTTCCTTGTGGAAAAACATGGTTTGAGGAAAGTCACTGAACCATAATATTGAATTAAGAACTGATCCAGAGGTGACTATGTGTACAAGGTCTTCTAAGTGGCTGGATGATCTGATCCATTTATCAGTATCACCAGAGAATGTTTCTTTTATTTTGATGTGCCACTTTATAGTTCCATAAAGATTACACCAGGAGTTTACTATGAACTTTTTTTTATCCTTTCAGAAAATCACCAATCCAAGAGAGGACTGGTACTGGCCTAAGCAAGAGGCTGAGGAGGAAGATGATGTAGATGAAAAGAAAGAGGGAGAAGAGGAGGAGGAGGAGGAGGAGGAGGATGACATAGTGGAATTAACTGTCAGTAGTCAAACCAATTTCTTATTTGAGCTTCTGTGGAATTTTCAAATGAATTATGCATTTATCTAGCAAGTCTTTTCAACATTGTTGCAGAGACCTTATAACAACTTATATGGCAGAGCATCACAGTACAGATTAGCAAATGGTGCAAAGCTGTCAGGACCTCACATACAGTACAAAGGCACAGCAGAAGAACATAGACTGGAAACACATTATACAGTTGCACACTTAACATTCAGTTCCTGTGCATTCAGGCAAGTCAATACAAAGTTTGAGTGGAAGGCAATAATTTTGTAGGAAAAAATAGTAAGTGCTCATGCTTTCCTTTTTTTACAGACCCTGGATAAGCTGCAAATTTTGACATCTTATTTGAGAGGTGTGCATTTTTACTGCATATGGTGTGGAACCACATATAACGGTAAGAGTTGGGATCAACCAATGGAATATTTTAAATTTCACTGTAACCCTTCAAATGGACATTGACATCGAGCATGCATCAAGACACTTCAAATGGAGCATTTTCTCTTTTTTTACTCAACAGATGAAGAGGACTTGTGTTCTAATTGTCCTGGAGATACCGCTGCAGACCATGAATGAGATATCCATAGGGTTAGGGTCTTTACTGTTAGTCAAAGAGTGGTTATTATTTGTGAATATTTATCATTTTAAATGAGAGTTCTCATTGTGCGAGACACATTTTTACACTTGGCCCTTTGATATTTGCTATTGCTGTAAGTCATATAGTTAACCAATTTCATCATGTGTCAGTTTAGAACAACCCCTCGTTCTATCCATTTAAATGTGCCATGTAATGTCTCAGCAACAATTATTTCTCTATTTTTTTTAAACCTTATATTTAGAATTTTGAGAATATTTTGAGCTTCTGTTTGAATGGAAGGTTTTCTTTAAAGAATAATTGAAACATGTTGCATACATGTATGTCTATTCTACCCTTTGCTTGCTTCCATCAGCTGTTTGGTTCAATAAATAAAAATTTGTGAAACGTGATTGAAAAGGTCAGTGGTTAAATCATCTTATAATATGGATTGCTTATACCAGAGTTACCAAACCTTCTAAAGGGTCTCAAGGGCAGAACGGTGACCCGGTGGTTAGTTACCCCTGTTGCCTCACAGCATGAAGGCCCCGGGTTTGAATCACATCCCAGGTCCTTTCTGTGTGCCGTTTCCATGTTCCATGTCCTGTTTTTTCGTGGGTTTCCTACAGATTGTCAGGTTTCCTCCCACTGTGAAAAAGAAATGCATGTTGGAGTTAATGCTCCTGCCTGAGCCCCTGAGCAAGGTATTAGGAGAAAGGCACTGCAGCTGCTCGCTTTTCCCATACAATAGGATGGGTACATGTGCACATTACATTACATTACATTGCAGGCATTTAGCAGACACTTATCCAGAGCGACTTACAACAAGTGCATAGGATCAAGTACAAAGGATACTGGAGCAACACTAGAAGCTAGGTAACAATCCTAGTGCCATCATAAGACTCCGACTTAACATCAACTAAGAAACACAAACCAACACATATATGTATGTGTATTTGCGACTGCTACTACCTTCCTTCAGAAAGTATGCTAAAGTGTCCTTGGGCTAGACATGGAGCCCCTAATTGCTTGGGACAACAGGCAAAAATTAGCCTGTTGGTTAAATCTGACAACCATCCATCATCAACTACTTATCTGAAATAGGCTCACAGGTGAACTGGAGCCTATCTCAGTCCTCATTGGGCGAAAGGCAGGGACATACCCTGTATAGGTCCCCAATCTATCACAGGGCAGAGCAGTTTGGGGAACAGTGTCTTGCTCAAGGACACCTGGACATGTCTGCATGTGCAGGGATCAGACCTGAAACCTTCCTATCACCAGCCAACTGCTCTATCCACTGAGCCATCCCACCCCGTTAAGATCTGGCATAATTAATAATGAAGTTATTATTACTATTTACATTCTATATGTTCAGTAACATGCACTTTCCCTTTAAATAGAAACAAGATGCCTTTAAATGAGCCTACACAAAGTCACAAGGTACTCCTTTTGTTTCTGGAAACATTGGGAAAAATGTCTTCCTAGGTTTTAATCACTGTGGACTGCTGTTTTTGCTTTATGTGTTGTTGCCCCTTGTTGTATCTGTATTGTCTTTTTAATGAGGATCCACGTGTCTGGTTAAAGTAAGAATTGATTGATAGATATGCTATATGAATATGATGAACTCTGGAGGGGCAGAGCCACACGCTTTAACTTTTATACTAGACTTGACCTAATACGTCCTTAAACCGACTCAACGAAGTCAACAACATGGTTTGACCATGTACACATTATTTAATTTTATCAAATGCTGGATTTCTGTGTTTCTAGTGTTGGCACTGGAGCAGAGACTTGGCACCCGGAGTCGTGGGTACGTGTCGAGCAATGATGACATCTATTTGAGGAAACCGAAACTTACTCAGACGCCGAATCGAAACTTAAGCGGCAAGGCGACGGGCTACCTAAAACTTGCGGCCCATGTCAAGAACCCATCGCTGCTGCAACACGGAGACGTCTTCTCTGACGCCTGATTTCACATAGTGACATACAAACGGTGGGAATTGAACCATGACATCGGGAATGTACGCGGCTAGGCTACACGAGTATGCCCAGAAAAGACGGATGGTAGTCACGTACGACGATGTGGGCTCTTCTGGTCCCGATCACAGCAGGATGTGAGTTTATTTGCAAACTTGGTATTATTAGTTATGTCTACGGTACATACCACTGACAGTAAGGGGTGATGGAGGGTCTCAGTGATACATACAGCCTCCATTTGTGACCCCATCTTTTCCCTAACCTGCAACTGTGAGATGAGAATCCCATGATAATTTTCCACGGATGTACTTTGGGGATCAGTCATGTGGAAAATACCAATGATGAAAATCGATTACACACGTACAGTAAATCAATCAGGTATTGCGTCTGTGGTGTCGAATCTTGAGTTTGAACAGGGCTCGGTCAGCTGCGCTTCTTTGCCACACGTTACGGTACGACATTGAACTTTACGTTACCGTAACTGCAGCAGGCCGAGCAGTCGCCAAACTCGAAATCAACACAGGCCGTCGAAACGTTTGATTTAAACATTTGTTTCACCACGACAGAACGTTTTAGGACTGGCAGGACTACATATTCTCCTGGGATTACGTAAAAAACTCGAAAGTACCATGTCAAATTAAACACGAGTATAACTGTAACTGATTTATTTCTTATTTGAACGCCATATGACCCAGTTGTCGCTACTTCCGGTTGACATTTTTAATCCTCACCCTGACCCCTAACACGTCCCCAAACATTTTGTTCTCGATTGAGACACGTTATTGTCATTGTGACTATATAACGACGATGCGTTTGGTTACTCAGAAACTAGCAGTCAAGTGCCTTCTAAGTCTATGTCCAATGCAACGTGGGGACTAATTGTGAGTTTTGTGACAAGGTGGGACCAATGTTGACACGTTTAACGGACCTCTCTCTCCCTCACTCAGAAACTAGCCGCAAAAGAAACGAGATGAAAACAAGATAAGCCAAGACTAGATGTGCCTCATTAAAAAAAATGATCCCACAGATTCATCCAAAGAGCAGTGTTGAATGGTGAGCCTTATCCTTACGGCGAGGGGAAGACTAAAAAGGAGGCCAGACAGGAGGCTGCCAGACGTGCCCTGATAGAGCTGAAGAATGAGGACACGGATCCAATTGACTACGTGAGATGACTCTCACTGGACATGCATTCGACTCACTGTATCCATTGATAAGTTTGCTCTGTCTCACTGATATGTCATTTTCTTGAACAGTCCCAAACACCAGTTGATAATCATCCCCCACCAGTTATTCAGAAAATAATCTCTCAACCCAACTATGTGTGCTGGCTCAACGAGTACAGTCAGAAGATGAGGGTCCATTTAAAGGCCAAGGAGTCAACTAAACTGGAGGCAACTACTGTGTTTCAGTGAGTTTCCTTGCTGCTCATTTCACCATATTGTCCTGTTTATTTACTACCTCCCAGGGCACTAAATG
This sequence comes from Regalecus glesne, assembly GCA_900302585.1. Taxonomy (NCBI): domain Eukaryota; kingdom Metazoa; phylum Chordata; class Actinopteri; order Lampriformes; family Regalecidae; genus Regalecus; species Regalecus glesne. Next base: position 28,919 of record OMLC01069473.1, read on the forward strand.
AGGGTTTTGTCATGTCAGATGCTGTGCATTTGTGGTTGATGATAAGGAATACCGGACAGCCTACAGGACTACAAAGAAAGAAGCTAAAGAAGAAGCAGCCAGACTAGTTCATGATGAGATATGTGGTGGGGTAAGTGTTGATGTACAGTGTCATTTGGGAGCTGCAGTAGCTCAGTCGTAGAGCACGTGCTTTGAGAGCTGATGAGCCAGAGGCTGTGGGTTCGAATCCACTTCAAGCCATCGAGAAAGGCATCCGGACCTTATCCCCCAAGCTCCATCTAAGTCCATGTCCACCCCCACAATGTGGGGACCAACTATGACATGTGAAAAAGGACCTCTCTCTCTGCATCTCTCTGCACCTCTCTCTCTCTCTCTCTCTCTGATGGAACTTATTACAGAGTTGTCAAAACAGAAGCAATTATAGTCTGTCACAATGAGTTAAACCTAAATTATGATGTTTTCACAAATATTTCAGTATGATACTCAGAAACACAATGATCCATACTTGGGTGAGAGTGAGGGGTCTGTTGTATGTGTCATGACCGGTCCCCACATTGTACGGTGCTTTATTTCCTTTAGACCATTGAGCAGGATAACAGTCATCAGTTGAATGAGGAAAAGGAGGACCTGAAACAAACCACTGTGGACACCATGTGAGTAGAACCACCTGACAGATACAGTTGTTTGAGAATGGCAAAGCGTTCATCAAGTTACCGGCTCTGGTGCTTTTTTACCCACGTCCTCCCATTTGTAATGTGTATCCTTGTGATCTCAGAGAGAAGTCGAAAAATACAAACGTGGACTTGGACCAAGATCCCTCCGAGATAAATTACATTGGACTCCTCAACAACCACTGTCAGAAGTTAAACCGCATCCCAGATTTCAAGTTTGTGAATCGATGTGGTCCTCCTCACAACCCTCAGTAAGTAACACCTGAACCTGCACTACATATGGACACCACAAGCCGTGCCTTAAGGCTGACCTAGTATGTAGCATGCACTCAGTATGGATGTGAATTGACGTCATATTAATGTCAACATCCTGATTTCAAACTCATCTCCTCTGTACTTTCATCTGCAGATTTATCTACAAAGTTATTATTGACGGTAAGGAATACCCACAAGGTGTAGGAAAGAGTGCAAAGGACGCCAAGCAGAATGCAGCTCAGCTGGCCATGGCCATCATTAAACAGCGGTCCAACAGTGACAGCAAGGTACACACTTCTGTCTATTCTCTATGCTATGGTGTCGCCAACAAGAGAACTATCAGTATGGCCCATGTGTAGAGGGGTCGGGGTAGCTCAGGGGAAGAGCACTCACTTCAGGAACTAACAAGCCAGAGGCTGCCAGATCGAATCCACTGCAGGGTGTCAGGAAGGGATTCCAGCCTATACCCCTCTCAAGCTAAGCTCCATCTAAGTCCATGTCCAACCCCACAACATGGGGACTGATCATGATACGTAAAAACAAACCTCTCTCATTCTTATATGACACTTTTTTAGTTTTCTAGCAACCACTCCAAGCACTTCACAATGTATCCTCACATTTACTGAGCATGGGGGATTAAGGCTGATGCCCTTCTCCTGAAACCCCATGGTGGGATTGAACCCGCTATGCCTGACTTGGAGGTGCGTTCTCTACGGCTGAGGCACCGCAGCCTCAATTAACAGAGGTGTTGGGTTTCAGCAGTTCGTGAAGCTCGCATGTTGCCAATGTACCCCAACTGGTTTCGATTTTAACATTTATAATTGAGACGTAAATTACCCAGGTTTACCCTTTTGGCTTGTGGCCGTAATCTAAATCCTCAAGTGACAGATAACTGGACAGGCGCCCGTCTGTCTGCAGTTATCGGTCATATCCTGAAAATCCTGAGTGACATTCACACCACATCTAATGGCCATGGCATTTTAGTGGCAAGTTTAATCAGCCTGAATTCCTCTGCAGAGTTCGAATACTGAAAAATACAAATGTCATGCCCAAGTAGGGGTCATTCCATTAATGAACATGTCTAACATCCCATATCAAGATGCATCAGTTTCTATGGGACATAGCATCACTTGTAACCACCATGCACTGTATTACCGCTTACAGGTGTCTGGGATGTCAACCTCATCTGAAGATGGTTCGTCCTCTAGCAAGGACTCCTCAGCCAGTCCACGGTAAGGCATTGAGAAAAAAACTGGAATAGATCTCATGAATAATTTGGATTTTTACAGCACTATATTTAGTACCATGTCCTTTCTTGTGTTCTGCAAGGAGCTCATTGGGGTCTTTTACCACGACACACTCAACAACAGCCTCAATATCATACAGTAACTCAATAGTCTTCACTGGTTCTTCTTCCTCTGAGAAGGTAAGGGATTCTCATCGCTTTCACAGCAGTGCCTTTTGATACTTCCAAGTCTGTTCATGGTTACTGTCACTATTAACCTGTTGTAGGATTTGCTCTACTTGTATCTTTGCCAGTGATAGGAGGCTGAAGTAGATCAGTGTTCGAGCATGCACTTCAGGAACTGACTAGGCAGATGTTGTGGGTTTAAACCCAATGCGGGGCATCAGGAAAGGCATCTGGCCTTAATCCCTCAACCATCATCTATGTCCATGTCCACCCCCACAAGGTGTGGACTGATGGTGACATATAGAATGGGCCTCTTCGTATCTTTGCCAGCGGGGTGTTGTAACAACACTAACGTTGCATTAGGTGTTGGGTCAGTATCTGCCTCCCAAAAGTGTAGTTTGGCGATTTTTAATGCACCACTATACTTTGCAAATGTCGGGATTTTTCTTGTAGTTGATAAAAAGTTAGCAAAGTAACAAAGTCTATTTACAAATGAATCCTACGTGTAGCTTTAACTCAGTTTTCATGCAACTTTATATGTACGTTGCTGCATAATGATTTGCTTGTATTTCTTTTCCATGGCAAAGGGACAGATTCCTGATGTGAAGTCTAAAATAAGGTACGCAGCCCTCCTCTGTAGCTCAACTCAAACTGTGACTTGATTGTAAGTATTATCGCTCATTTCTTTTTCTACCCTCACTTTTCAGACTCGCCCCAAACTTCCCTTCACCCGCTGAAAAGGTAGATAGACATGTTACATGATTAACACGGGCAGTGCTCGTGGTTCACTCTTGGTTAATAGGAAATTATTATCATTATTGATTTTGTTGTTATTATGATATCTCTTGTAGTTCTATTATAATTCTGTTATCATCTCTCAGTGTTGTATTCTGTACATTGTGTTTTATTCTATATGCACAACATCCATTGCACGCCTGTCCGTCGCAGGAGAGAGATCCCGCCTCTGCTAATCTCCCGAAGGTTTCTTTCTGTTCTTTCTCCTTGTTAAAAGTTTTTTAAGGGATTTGTTCCTTATCTGATGTCAGAGTCTAAGGACAGGATGTTGCATTAGTGTAAAGCCCACTGAGGTGAATTTGCAATAATGGGCTCTGCAAATAAAACTGACTTGACTTAATGTCCATCCATCCATTGTCAGCCGCTTATCGGAGATCAGGTTGCAGGGGAACTGAAGCCTATCTCAGTCCTCGTTAGGCGAAAGGCAGGATACATCCTGTATAGGTCAGAAATCTATCACAGGGTAGAGCAGTTAGAGGAACAGCGTCTTGCTCAACGTCACCTGGACATGCTTCTCTGCAGGTGCGGGGATCAAACCTGCAACCTTCTGATTGTCAGACGACTGCTCCACCCACTGAGCCATTGCCACCCCTTGACCTAATATGTACTATCTTAATATGTAATGATATGTATCTTTATGAGTATTATCTCTACATCAGGCTCCCTCACCACTCTCAAAGCATCCTAAGTCAAGAGGAAAGGATAAAAGCAATAGTCCCAGTAAGGAGAATATTACCCAAACAACATCAAGGTATGCCACATTTAAACAAACCTTTATGCCTAGCATTTTAAAAAAAAAGTTGAATCAGTTCATCTGGAGACAACAATTATCCAGAGATATGTCGAATCTCTGATTAATATGCTTCCCCCTAGGTTTTTATCAGAGTTTGGCTCTATAACGAGGATCGGCAAAGGAGGATTTGGCATTGTGTTAAAAGCAAGACGAAACCTTGACAACCGATTCTTCGCTGTGAAGATAGTGCACTCTAAAGAGTAAATTTGCCACACAGTGTGTACTTCTTTCCTTTCTTCCCGTGCCTTCTCTGTCATCATTCGTGGATCTGCTACCACAATTCTGTTTCACGACAGAGCATCTATTGCTTGCTGAGTGCAAGGTGTCATCTGTGGTCATTCATTGCATCCTTCCCCTTTTTCACTTAAAAAGCAAAGCCCTCTGAGGCCGTAGCAGTGATATACGGCTGGTATGTGAATCAACTCAATTGACCCAACTCCTCTCCCCAGGAAAGCTCTGCGGGAAATAGGGGCCCTGACGGACCTTCAGCATGATAATATTGTCAGATACTACACATCGTGGAAAGAAGACACCAATTACAACGTTGACTCTTCTACCCAAACTTCCTCTTCCTCAGAGTGAGTGTCCACCCATTCTGATGACTTTGTCTACCGATTATCAGTCCACCGAACACCATCTATTTTGCAGTTTTTTCTTCTCTGTTCATTGTGAGCAGGTCTACCACCGACTCACCCAGACAGTACCTCTACATCCAGATGGAATTATGCGAAAATGGAACACTTAGACAATGGATAGATGAGATGAACGACCTACTGGAAAACCACAATAGAAGAGAGAAAAGTCGGTCCATAATGCAGGAGATAATAGACGGAGTAGATTATATTCACTCCAATAAGCTCTTCCACAGAGATCTGAAAGTAAGACATGAATGTATCATGAGTTTATCTTGTAATTTATGCCTTGGCACATAACTGCTACTAATAACTACTACTACCTTCAGCCTCTCCCATCAGGGGTCACCACAGCAGATCATCATCTCCATCTCTTCCTGTCCTCTACATCTTCCTCTGTCTCACCAGCCACCTGCATGTCCTCCCTCACCACATCATAAACCTCCTCTTTGGTCTTCCTCTTCTCCTCTTGCCTGGCAGCTCCATATTCAGCATCCTTCTCCCAGTATACCAGCATCCTTCTCCCAGTATACCAGCATCCTTCTCCCAGTATACCAGCATCTCTCCTCCACACATGTCCAGACCATCTCAGTCTGGTCTCTCTGGCTTTGTCTCCAAACCCTCCACCCTGAGCTGTTCCTCTGATATACTGGTTCCTGATCTGGTCCTTCTTCATCACTCCCAATGTAAATCTCAGCATCTTCACCTCCTCCACCTCCAGCTCCACCTCCTGTCTGTCTGTCAGTGCTACTGTCTCCACACCAAACAACATAGCATGGTCTCGTACCTCGTCTGTAAATAACTTCATAATCCTTTTTCAAAAGAAGCCAAAAGCAGTGGAATGTTCCACAAACTGTAAACCAGGGACATTAGACGTGATGTTTTAATGGTGTGAGAGATAAATTGATAGTGAAGAAGAGGCTGATGATGGTGACAGTGATGGTGTGACAAAGACAATGAAGCTACATAAAGAAGGATGGTGGTATCGGTGAGGCTAATGAAAGCCATCTGCATTAGAATGTTATTGAGCAACCTATGTATGTGGATGTGCCTTTTTCTGAGACTATTTGACATCCAGTCAATTTGATAAAGAGGAGGTTGTTTCTCCTGCCTCCCTCTCACAAAGCAGCAATGTTCAATAGACCCTCAATAGTGTTCAGAACTGATGTATTCCCAGGCATCCATTTGACCTCACTGTTCTCTACTACAGCATATCCTCTCTGTCTGTCTGTCTGTCGGCCTCTCTGTCTGTCTGTCTGTCGGCCTGTCTCTCTCTCTGTCTCTATCTGGCTCCACAAATTAGCACAATGCCCAGGCAGGGTCCCTCAGCTGGCCTC
>OMLC01069485.1:0-11822 GCA_900302585.1 Regalecus glesne
CATACTGTTGAACTTTAGCTCAACTGACATGAGTGCACATGTGTGTGTGTGTTTATATTGAAGATCAGACAGGTAGAGATCTGACAGCTATAGAGGAGCCAGATGTGTGTATCTGTGATATTATATCTACTATTGTATCATATACATTGTATCAGTGATAGAGTGCACGCTTTGGAAATTGACCAGCCAGTGGCAGGGAGTTCAAACCCACTGCAGGGTATCCAGCCTTCATCCCGTAAGCATCTTCTAAGTCTGTGTCCACCCCCACAACATGGGAGCTAATCATGCAACATAAAAATGGACCTTTCTCTATCCTACTGTAGCATTCTTTTCAGTATGTTTGTCCACTTTTGTCAATTAGATCAAGCAGGAAGGAGATAATGGACTAGTGGGGGTCATGTTCAAAAGTGCATGTTCAAATGTATGTTTCATTAAATTGGTCTGTTTATGCCAGTCTTTTTATGTAAGTTTGTATGTGTGTGTGTGTGTGTGTGATGTAGATGGACAGCAGTTGTGTGTGTATAGTGGGGGGGGGAGCAGCCATTTCAGGCACAGTTGAAGAGCTTTATTGTTTCCATTTGTACATAAATAAAAACTATAGCAGAGCTACGAACCATCTCCCTCCTGATATCTCACCCAAAGAGATCACAACCAATGCACCGCATCTGCAATTCACAGCCGTAACCAGGTCTGAACAGAATGTCCTAGGCCCTTTCTGGCTTCCTCCCTTTTAATCTAGATGCATCAACAGAAAAGAGGTGTTTTTGATTTTGTACCCCCCCTGGGCTGAGTTTGAGGGGTCTGTGTCCATGAATGTCTCAACACTCGAGTTTTGAGTGAACAGGATGTTTCATAGTTGTTGTTTTTCTACTGGGCCATGTATCAATGTGTTGTCAGATTCTCACAGTTCTCCAGCACGCTCCATGTTCACTCTGTTGTATTACACGTGGAAAGGAAGAAAAGTCAAAGGAAATTCAAATTTTACGTCCCCCGCCTGCATCCCTCAGTCACACTGCTCTAACAGCCTCCCTGTATCTGCAACAAGTGAGGTAACAGGAGATTCAAAGGTGTAAAAACCTTGTGTGATGATAACTAGGAAGCTGAGAACCATAGAACTCCCATCAGCCTTACTCATTGATTTAACATTTTCATGAAAAGGCCTTCTTGATGTAACTGTGACATTGTGTATTATCATGCTTCCAGTACGTTGTTTAGGCTTTTTAAGCTTTTTTCCCCTCAAGGCTTGGTTTACCCTTCACTATACCCTTCCAACAACACTATCTCTGAAGCTTTGATATCGCAGCTGAATCAGAACATCCTATTGCAGAGTCCCTTTGCTGTCAGGTTTACCAAATGACAGAGACATACCTTTATAACATTGAAAAGTGGGGGTGGCAGTGGTCTAGCCCCACCTTCTTCATGTGGTTGGTGGAGGGAAGTTTATGTTAATCTTAATGATGGACGGTCGAGGACGCAGCATGTGGATGCCAAGTTTCTGTGACAGTGTTATTGTCTCCGTGATTAACTCGACCACCGTCTCTGCCTCTTCCCTATAGAGCAAACTAGAGAATGATAGAGAAACAGAGGATGACCGCCGGAAGGTCCTCATCAACAAACGTTCTTCCTCTCTCCCTCTCTCTATTACTGATGATAAACACTGTGGTTTATATCAGCAGAATGCACCTTGCATTAGTACTAATGCTTAAGAAAGTAATTAGCTGGTGTTTGTTGCTGCTCTCGTCTCTGTAAATGCCCATAGGTGGTGTAATGGATTAACGCCAGGATCCATGGGATCGCACGAGCGGCAACCATTTTAGCTAGCTAGGCTGTCATCGTTCAATACTGACACAGAGCAATGGGCTTGTCGTGCTTTCAGGCAAATGAGTGACTTTGTCCCCGGCAGATCCAGTATTCTATGCTCATACAGTGTTGCGTGTTCCAGTCTACACCTAAAGAACAGCCAAAAAACATGGAATTTTGGTTGGATTGCTTGGCTTGTACTGAAGTTTACACTAAAAATTATGCACACTTGGTGGTTAACTTAGTTTCACTGAATTTATGTTCATAGAATCTAGGTTGAGCTCTTTTTGGCATCCAGATTCCTCTCTGTAGATTCCTCTGTATGTAGCTCAAAGAATAGAGTATGGTAATAATAATGCCAAGGTTAAGGGGGATAATTCCCACTGGAGCCACCCATGCTGGAAATATATGAGCTAATAAGGCGCTTTAGATAAAATCGTCCATCAAATGGGATGTGTTTTCTAAAACATTAAACCAGGCAAATTGACCAGGAACCTATTCTTATTTACAGTGACAGCTTGGGGAAGTGTTGCTGGTGGTATTGCATAGACACAGACCCTCTCATCTCACGCCAGCGAGTTTTTCCTCTGAGGACTCCAGTGGGCAGTTGGGGGTTAAATAAGGGCTTATGAGCATTGCGGTGGTAGTTGAGGCTTCTCTTACCATCACAAACTGTCACTGACCTGCAGAGACAAGGACTATAGATTTTTCTGGCATCCCCACGGATTCAACAAATAAGCCCATGCAGCAATGTGCATATGCACACATCTCTCCTGCATCAGTCTGCTGCAGCATTGCACCCTGGGTAATGAGCCATGCAACCAATCCCTGGCCTTATACCCTACAGGAGGGTGATTTCTCACTCCAAGGGGCAAATCGAACATCTGATTCTATCAAGAGGGGCTCAGCTGCACCCCAGTATTCCTTGGGGTTTTTCAGAGTTGCTGACGGGGGCAAAAGCTCTCTCACGCACGCATGTGCTTATTCACATATAGTCCTTCTTAAGCTCATTTAGTTAGGTGAACAGAGTGTCCTGACCACTGGTGTGAACGAAAGGATGACATTACCATTAGCATAATGGCACTAGCATGTACAGGTGTCATCTTTATGGATTTTTATGGTGCATATTAAAAGACTGACAACAGCAGTTGGTGCCGTTAAAAGCACTCTCGCCGCTAATACAATCCACTGCTGAGGTTTGTGAAAATATGCTAACTCTGTGGATCGGTAAGACATAATGACACATCTGCTGCTAATGTTTTGAAGCTTTGCCAAGCATCTAGACATAGCAATGCTAGCATCTATGCCATACTAGCTAGCACTGCAACTATAAGGCAGTTGGAGATCCAAAGGACAGACTTTAGAATGTCAGGCTGGTGTTGTGTAGCTAGTAGACCAAAATATTAGCATTCAGAGTCTATAGCCCCGTAATGGAGGCTGTGAAAGTGAAATAGCCACTTAGGCCAGCCCAAGGTGACAACTCGCTGGTGTGGGTATGGTTGATATAATCATCACCAACAGAGAGCCATTTTGAATCAATATTGATTCACTAGCTACCAACAGAATAATCAATACCGTCTTCTGTGAGGCTCATAAGAGGCTTTTTTAAGGGTTTTTGATGGTAAAGCATTGATGCCATGGGTCTAACGTGAAGAAACAAATTGCCTCGGTAATCACTGAAACCTTTTTCATTGCCATTCACATTAATGGGGACAAAGAATACCTATTGTTGGGCTTAACAAAAATGACACTCTCCTCCTGTTCCACTCAGGTCTACACATTGATTAAATTAGTCATTTTTTCTCCCAATCAAACACATATAATCATAAGGCACCGATAGAGTTACCAGCTCCTTTGAATGAAGCCATTGTTGAAGCTGTGTTTAAAGAAAAGGAGATTTTGGACCTGGCAGATGGGGCTGCCAACCATCCTTACACAATTGTCCTGTAATTGGAAAATAAATTCTAAAAAAGCTTCATATTTAATTCATATGCTACACATTTTATTCCAAATGTTTGAGAATCAATTCAGTGCCAATGTGTGGGTTGGAATAGATGCAGATCAGGTTGTTAAACTGCAATTATGGACAAAATACACGAGATGGAAGGAAACCCTCCTGTTTCTCCTCAGCCTCCACTGTCCTAAAAGACCCCCCCCCTTCTCCCTCTCCTCTTCTCTCCATGGGTGTCTGTCTGTGAGTGATAGCAATGGTACAGTACACCTGACTGGGCTTGGACTTTCAAAACCTTTGATAGCTCTCTGTTGAAAACCAAAGCAGAAGGGACTAAAACATATGGGTTAGCATCACATTTTGATATATCATGTGTTTAAATGGTCTGATTTTAGGATGCTGCAGCTATGTGTCACGATTAGTCCTCATGTTGTTAGGGTGGACATGGACCTAGATGGAGGGTGGGGATTGAGGCTGGATGCTCTTCATGACACTCCCTGGTGGAGTCGAACCAGTGACATATGGCTCATCATTTCTCAAACTGCACAATCTACCACTGAGCTACTGAGGCCCCACATAGTTACAGCAATATTAAATTCTAAGTTATAAATTCCTATAGGAAGCCACTAGGCCAAGCTCCCTTTGGAAGGGCCACTGTGGTTCACCACAACTTTCTGGTAACACGCTGTTGTTTGTTTGGAGTATTAATTTGACAGTTGACCAGTTCTAACCCATAGTGCCTTGAAATCAAACTTTGCTGTTGGCCTGCACCACATTTGATACTAAAGACAGGTCGTGTATCCATCCTGGAAAACCTGGAAATTTAGAGACTGGATTTGCGGGCATGTAGAATAGCTGGATAATAATACATTTGACCAAATGTTCTTCAGTCTAAGCTGACTGCTGGCCTCCCCACCGTTATCCCCATCATCAGCTCAGACTGAAGAGGTCACCTCTGTGAGTGATGAGGCCTTTCTGTCAATAAAACATTGTGTCCAGTTGAACTGATTCATCTTTTTGTGATTTACTCAGCTGGATTACTGAGCAAGCGTATAAAAAACTACCTGAGATCGTGTATTTGTATCTGCTGAGAACGTGTCGGTTTTAGAAGTTTGGGGAGTAGGCCCATTAACACAGTCCATTTAGAGACTGTAGTTGGCTCCACCTAATACTGAATAACGGGACCCTCTGTGAGCCACAGCTCCCGGGTATATCCAAGCAAAAGCCATGAAAATATCCTTGAACAGTGCAGGTAAATTATTCTCTGAAAGGAGTGGAGACACTGTGAGAGAATCAATCCCAGAGAAACAAGCATCAATACCTGCCCCTCCCCTGACCTTCCATAGTTCCTGTTCCAAAACCCTGTTTGAAAGTGAAAACAACAGTGCAAGTTATCACCCGAAATATCCACAACAGTGTTCCATATTGTTGCTAATTGCTCTCCCTCCCTCTCTCTTTGTCACCCTCTCCATCTCTCTCTCTCTTTTTCTCTGTCTCTGTAGGCGGTATGAAGTGTATCCTGTGTGTGCAGATCTGCAGGGCCAGATCCTCAAATGCTACAGAGAGAACACCGGTAAAACCCTTCACTGCTCCAACATAGCAGCTCAATACCTGCAGTGTGTCAACAACGCCAAACAGGTAGGGGTGTGTGTGTGTATATAGTCTGCTTGGTCTTTTACCAGATGTTCTAAAAACCTCTTTGTGTATTTTGGTATTAATGCCACCTTTATACATTGATGAAGTTTCTATGAAAGTCTTTTTGAAACTTTGAAAAAGAAAATCGAGTGAGCCTCACACATGCTTTGCCTCCACATCTGGCAAAAACGATGGAACTTCAACTTGAAACTTACAAAAGCAGTACAAAATAATGCTCTTTCCCCCTCCCTCTCCAAAAAAGGACGACGAATATGTGTGTGCATCACCATGGGAGGCAGATTTGTAAGTTGAGACATCTTCAGTTCCCAGTAGACTAACTCCTGATTAAGTAATCGTGTGTCCTCTACAGAGTACCCCCATGTGTTTGATAGCCAGAACAGATATAGTCTTGTCTTGTCGATATAGACATCTGCCATAGCAAAGAACCCAAAGCTGTTTTTGTCTTCTTTTTTTTTTTTATCCAAGTGGAGTACTGTAATACGTACACACTCTCCACGCAAACACACACACGCACACAAATCCCTACCTCCATTTGCATGCTCTCGCTTTTTGCTTTTAGCCGAGAGAATGCAATTTCCTCTTGACTACAGCGCCTGCATACAGCCCTTTCTAAATAGCCAGTTTAGACTTAAAGGTCTATTTCCATAATACCTGCTGACACAGCCATTCTCCTGACTGTCTGGATGTGTGGTTTTAATGTAATAAGCCCTTGGAGGTAGTTGCTGCCATTTGGGTACCATTGTCCTTTGCCCTCTATCCCTGTCTTTCTATCCATTGCCAACGACAATTGTTTTTCCCTTTATTTTATTTGTTGTGCTCCTCGTCTCCTACAGTTGCATATGGTAATGGTGATGTCACGGAGGTTGATATTAACTTAACTCAAGCTCTTGCTGTGTGCATTATGCCACTGGCTTAAAAGGGACCAATTTACATTGATACAGATTTTCTATTAGATTTTTTTTCACAATTACATTGTTTTGCCAGAATCTGAGTTGCGATGCTGAGATCACTCTTGGAGGTATTCGTATGAGATCTAAAAGTCAGATGCACACAGATTTAAACCGCACGTCATGTAAATGGGATTATGTCTCATTCATTCCGTGTGGGTGTGAGGTAGACACGTCTCACAAAGAGGAAAAGTGTGTGTGTGTCTGCTGCAAAGAAAGAGAGTGCTACTTGTAGCTCCGTCAGGATTCAGCGTCGCTGCTTCGTTCGCTGTGGGCACAAGGTTAGGATCGTGTAAATTGTTCAGAAGTGAGCCTGAAACGATCTGATAATCTGTTTGTGTTTATCGCCCCGCAGCAATCACAGCACACTCCTGTTCGTCTGCTGTTATCTCTTTAAGCTCGCGTTTGAAGTCGTCAGGTGAGAAAGGAAACGGTCTGGTGATAAGACTTAAAAAGAAACAAGGGGCAAAATTACACAGCCTAACGATGGGGAGGACGCCGATGGGACCCGACGCACTTTTGGGGTTGAGGTGTTTGCACAGTTTTATCCGAGCAGAGCAGAACCGTCTGAGGACCTGGCTTTGACCTCCCCGGCAGTCAAAACATGAGGAACGTGCCCTCTGAAGCTGTCACCCATGCCCTGGCTGCATCCATGGAGGTCATTTGATAACATTGACCAGACATTTGCCAAACAACAAAGTCTCCCCTCCCTGTCACGGTTCAGCCACTCACAAGCTAAACAGTAGTAACTCCTTTGCTATTATCAACCAGTCCAGATAGGTTTTCCAGCTACCCCCCCCCATTAAGACCCAGTCCTCTGAATCCCCACATTTCAATATTGACTTCTCAAACATGAGTCAACTAAGACAGTGGCGTTTTCATCAGCCCTGCTTTTGTGACTGACAATTAACCTTCTTATCAGTAATTACACTTTGACCCCTTTTATGCTCCTCTCTGCCCTCCCCTTCATCTCTCCCTACATCCATCATCCTCGGCCACATCTCCAAAGGATTCAGGACAAAACGTGGGCAGATAGCGAAATGCGGAAGACACCAGACAGTTTTTTTTTTCTTTCTCTTTGTCTCTCGCCCTGTCTGACACCCCACCTCTCTTTCTCCCTAGCCAGGGAGGAGTGGACTTCTCTTCCGTTTACTAAATGGATGTTTGTGGGTATTTGGATCTTGTGTGGTACATATATCCTCAATAATGGAGGTTTAAAGTCAGTCTCTCTCTCATCCCTCTTTATGTGTCTCTTATAATGTATAAAAGTTCATCATTGAGTTGGATCTCCAGCCATTGTTTGGCTCTTCATTCCATATTCTCTCTGCATGGCTGCCCCCAGCTCTCTCCCTCCCTCTCTGTCTCTCTCTCTCTCTCTCTCTCTCTCTCTCTCTCTCTCTCTCTCTCTCTCTCTCTCTCTCTCTCTCTCTCTCTCTCTCTCTCTCTCTCTCTCTCTCTCTCTCTCTCTCTCTCTCTCTCTCTCTCTCTCTCTCTTCCTCCCTCCACTTCATTTTTCTTTAGTCAGACCCTCTTCATGCCCTTCTTCACTGTCAAAGGTGCAAGTGGGATCCATGTTTGAAACTCTGAAAGGGCTGAAATATCTTTCCTTTTCAAAATGGGGATGGACAATACAGACTGTCCTCAGACAGCTGCTCAAACCACTAGCGATGCTTCATCCCCAAGGCTCTATGTGGTTTGTCCAAATATATTTTCGGGAACAATTCACCCGACACTTTCATTTCAGCACGTCTGTTAGCTACCGTGTTTCATTAACTTGTCTGTTTGATTTCATCCACTAGTGGAGTAAACACACAAACCAGTCTGTGGTCACAACAGGTGTTGTCATAGGGTCAGCTTCAAGACAGGCTTGTTCTTCAGATGCCACCAACCTGCATCCTTACGGGCTTTTATGAGGTCGGTCGACCCAGGATGGAATCTCTTAGTCTTGGTATCTGTGTACTGTCACACTTTGTCCCTGGGTACTTTGAGAAAACCGCGTGTCTATATAATGTCTGTTTTTCATTAACCGGATCTATTCAGAGATGGGTGGTAAACTCACAATTGTAAAAGAAAACAACTACAAAGTTCAATCTCTTTATAGTATTGAACCTCATTGGCTTAGCGATGCTTCCCTTTGAATAGATATCCTGCTTGCTGTGATCTATGTGGACAAGCAGGCCAAGTCACCTGGTAGTGTTGCATTCTCTATGGAGGAGATCTACGGTGAAGCCTACTTAAAATGCTGCTGGTTCATTTGCTCTCCATGTCACCTCTGCATGCACATCATGGGACTGGAGTCCCCCGTCCCAAGTGGAAGATAAATTGTTCCATCTGCTTTGGGTAAAAGAAGGCTGTGAAAAGCCCAGACATGGAATTTTTCAAGGTAAAATCTGATGTATTCCTCAGTCAGTGGAAAACCTCTCTATATCTTTCCTTCTTTCCCTCCAACATTTTTAGATGGATGCATCTCAGAAAGCCAGCTACTAACTAGGGCTGGGTCATATATTGATATTCTATCAATATTATGTTATAAGACTTAAAAATGAATAAATAAAATGATTCCCTTATCAGTCCCGCAAGGGGAAATTTGGATCTCTCTGCATTTTAACCCATCCTATTGTATAGGAGCAGTGAGCTGCCAACATATGGCGCTCAGGGAGCAGTTAGGGGTTCAGTGTCTTGCTCAAGGACACCTCGACATGCTTTCTGAGGGACCGGGGATCGATCCTGCAACCTTCTGATTGCCAGACGACCGCTCTACTTACTGAGCTATGCCCCCCCTTGGTAATCTGAGGGATTTACGGATGCTGTAGTACTGTGATATGACAGAAGTGTTGCCTTTCCCCGGTATAAAGGCTGCATTACAGTAAAGAGATAGGCAACAGGCATGGGGGCAAGTCCATGAAGACTGGGATGTCAGAGCTTTACTTGTGCCCCCTTCCATTGGGTTAGTGGTTGTGTCAGGAAGGGCATCCCACATAAAATGTTGCCAAATCATCATTTGGATTGACCCTACCATACCATGGGTCAACCCCAGCTCCATGTAGGATCAGTCAAGGTCTGGGTTAACAATAACCACCATTGGTGCTGTGCCCTCACAGGGTACTGATGGAAGCTGAAGAGATGCAATGTTCTGATCTCAGACTGTTCTGGCTCTTCTGTTATTTGGACCTGTTTGAAGTCATGTCCACATTGCTAATGAGTCCATCCATCGGTAACCACTTATCCGGTGTCGGGTGGCAGAGTCATGCTGGATTCTATCCCAGCATGCATTGAGTGAAAGGCAGGGAAACGCCCTGGATAGGCTGCTAGTCCATCACGGGGCTTAAGCAGTTAGGGGTTCACTCTCTTGCTCAAGGACACTTTGACATGCTTCCTGCATGGGCCAAGGATCAAACCATCCGATTACCAGACGACCGCTCTACCCTCTGAGCTACGCCCTTTGCTCACAAGTTTATCAGAAATGTCCTTGTTGATGTTTTTTTGTGTGCTTTTTTGTTCAATAAACGACATATCCAGAGGAACTGATCCAACTCTTTTGCGACTCAGAAATACTCCTTAGAGGGTGCATTCAAAATGTATATTTTTCACAAGATGTTAGATTTGGTGTTGTTTTTTTATCGACTCCCTAATCCTCATTGGTAAGAAAATGTGCTAAATATATCCAACATGGTGCCACTGTTCTCGGTCAGCCTCTCCCTCATGTCCTTTGCTATTGCTCATGTGGGTTCCTTCGAGGTAGGATTTCACCACAAGTCCAGCAACAGATGTAAAACGTCCTCCATCACCTTTAACCTGCTCCAGCAAGCCAATCTTTTGATAGAACGGTTCCCACCGTTCCTAATGTGTCAGGCTGCTATCCTCAGTTGTTGGTTTGCTAAATGGGGATTTACATAAGCTAGCTTTAGCTCTGTTGAACCCAATCTACTTTGCAATGTCATTGTGTCCGCGTCCGTTTAGGAAGAGACATGTAGTGCCAACGACTCTATTGAGAATGTGCAGTCAATCCTGGACCCAATTCCTGTCACAAACTTACAAACCTGATGCTGTGTCAGTCTGCTCACAGCACAGTTATGCAGCAGTGGTCCAGTTATGGCAGTGTTCTTGTTTATCCGGCCATCCAAACCACAGGGCTGTTTTAAATTGCTGTTGACAGTAAGTGGGACGAGGCGGACTGGAAGATTGTGGCCACATTTACTGCCAACCTGAAATCCACAGCTCCTGTGGTCCTCCACTCCTCTCTCCCCCTTTATTGGACTGGTAGCCTTTCTCTTTATCTGTCCTCTTCTTTGTCTTCCCTTTCCCGTCTGACACTTTTAATACCCTCCGTTTGTTTTTCCTCTCTGTGGTTTTTTTTATTCGTCTTCTCCCTCTCTGATGTTTGTTTTCCATTCCCTCCCTTTCACTCTCCACTTTCTTCAGACCAAGCTGAGGACCGGGGGCTAACCGAGATGGTGCTGAAGAGAGCGACATGGAGAGGAGCCATGGAAGGGTAACTGTGTGCCGTTCACCGACCTACCGGCCGACAGACCGAGCAGATGGAAATGGAGTGAAAGAGGAATGAGTCAGCACCAAGACACACACACACACACACTCTCCCTCACTCTCTCTCTCTCCCACATACACACACACACACACACCCTGGAACCCTGTGGAAAACCAGAATTGACCCGAGCTGGACCAGAGGCATGGATTGCAGCACCCTGAGAGGGAGTTGGAATTTCTCCCACCCCCGATGTCCACCACCCCTTTTGTCCTTTCCCTTTCAACCCCACCACCCACCTAAACAGTAGGCAAAGAAAAGGGAGGAGTGACGACAACATTGTATAGCACCAACCTAAGTAGCTCAGTGACACAGGAGCAGTATGGAGGTACCGTAGGAGCCACGTTCAACTGATGACACAGTGGAGATGGCCACACACCAGTGGCCCTGGGTTTGGACCCCTGCATGTCAGCCGGACATGAGCTGAACCACCATGTAGAAGCCCGTAGGCCCGTCAACCGTGACCACAAGCCAACGTCGGACCGGCCCCCCCTCAGCCACAACCTCTTAACTGAACTGCTTCATTATAAACAAAAGAAGTCAAATCCATCATCCCATCTGTTTGCCCAGCCCCAATAGCACTATTCTGTACCTGACCACACACACATCCATCTGGTCATCATATGTCTTTATGGGCTTTATGTGTCTCTGTTGTGTTGATGATGTAACTATCTTCATGTTTTGACCCCATCCAAGCCAATACTTTTGACACTGTCTGATCACAGAGAATAAAGCAAACTATGCAGGAACTGTTGTCAACCTGTGTTTCATAAATATGCTGTGTGTGTGTGTGTGTGTGTGCGTGTGTGTGTGTGCGTGTGTGTGTGTGCGTGTGTGTGTGTGTGTGTGTGTGTGTGATATTGATTTTGTTCGAGCCAGCATTCTACATCTTTGATGGATACATGGTTCTCATGTTATCTCAATG
>OMLC01069549.1:0-10688 GCA_900302585.1 Regalecus glesne
CTTCTAGTCTAAAATTGTGTACAATCATAGGAATTTCCACTTTCATAGCAGCTTTCATAGAAGCCCGGTTTCCCAAATACCAAGAGCAGCACTATGGAAAAAAAGTCATTTTTTTCCCAGACATTAACACATATGTATATCCAAGTACTAATATCAAGTCATGGCCAAAGAGATTAGAACAACTTCAATAGCCATCCAGAAGTAAATTTTCTCACAAAATTGGTTAAAAACTCAATATATAAATATCAATTTGATTATCCATTAAATCTGGCATAGGCAGTTTGTTGTCTTAGAATCATTGGGAAAATATTCTATAATAGCTTTCCAGCTCATTGTAATTCATGTCGTCTAATAGAAAGTAGACTTCTGCGCCTCCTCTTGGTTCTGATTCAGGCTTTAGAAAGCCTTGCCTGGGATGGAAGATTTTAGCCAATCATGGGTCTTTTCAAAGAGAGGGTGAGCCTGTTGGCCATTCTACTAGAACTGTAGGATATTAGAAAAACACTCTAATTGCAGTATTTTTCCCCAGCAACATTTATTGTAATAAGAACATAGGAATTCAGAGAGCCACATCGGATCACACATTACCATTACTTCTCAGTGCGATATATGTTAGCATGATGATACAGCAACATATTACACCATGCGTGAGGTACTGGGTTTGTGGCTAAAATATACATACAGTACTTAGTAACTGTTGCACGGACATATCCAGCACTTGACATTTCATGGTTTAGGATTTCACTAAATAGCTCCCATGTGGAACTTTGCTGCCTTGTTTTATTCTTTCTTTTAAATTATTATCATCTCAGATCATTTTTTGCCTCAATTGCTGCTTAAGACGCATAGATGTTGAAACTGGCACTTTGAGAGCCTAGTCTGCTAATTTGTGTTTGATAAAAAATTAAGCTTAAAATATGCTCACATTTTAGAAAATATAATTAATCTTTTCTTCATTAATGATGCATTATTTTCCCCATCCGCAACCCATTTACTATTAATCAGAATATAAATTTTTATGACTCAGTCCATTTGATCTGTGGATGTAACTGCGATCCGTGCATCACTAGCCAAGAAGTAGACCAACATGTCGATGTGTCATTTGTGCTAAAAATGAGCCAATTTAACATTTGTCCAAATGGTGTGAGAAATAAAAAAATCCCAAGCATCACAGTAAATTGTTATATCAGGCAGATTTATTTTGTAGATTAAACAGGGAAAATGAGCACTATGCGAGTTTCCCTCTTGTATCAAGCAGCAAACGGCTGCATCATTGTACATGCACACATTATGATAATGCACAAAAATTATATCATGCAACCATGTGTTCCACAAATGCAGGTTGATGCACATATATGCAAACAATTTGCTTCCGCCCTGCACTGCCTGATCATTTCTGGTTATAAAATCAACAAGACTAACTCGAAATTGCTTCTTCACTTGAATATTAGTGTATCTAAGGATTCACGGAAAAAAAAACATTTTTCTTCCATGGACAAATTATAAACTACAAATCATGATCAATCATGAGTCTCACGTCAACATTCCTTGGTTACACAGGAATCTGAGGGGCTGAAGGGTGATGTGAGGTCATTTGGTGGGAGGGGCTTAGTGGAGTGATACGAGTTAGCAGAGAGGCAGAAGGATTTCCATTGAAATGTTCAATGTTACTGACTGCAGCTTTGAGTGCTTGCCTTTGATCTCTATGATAGATAGTGCAAGAACAGTGTCTTTAAGATAGAATTGGCTTATGTAGTCCAAAATCCATATTATTATTATTATGTATCTTGGCCATTAATGGTACTCTTCATAATGGAAAACTCCCAAAATTGGAATGACTTCAGGCAGAATTAAAGTCAATGACAGTCCTTGAGACTAATTGAATAATTATTATTGCCCCGCTTGATTTTTATTTTATATGATTTCACATCCCTTTGGAAAAGTGTGCTCAATGTGAAAGGGTCAGCAACATGCTACTGATCCTATTAAAGACACATTTGAGAATACATTTGGCAAAGATTAGATTTCACAAAGGAATTTTAAGCTAAAACTACTGAAGAACTAGTGTACTCCCAAATCCCACTGTTGGGATTCACATTCTTATGCATGTAACATGCTTAATATCAATGCCAGAACAACATGATACAGCACAAATGAACAGTGCAATTTTCATTTAAATTAGCTCCCAATGCAAAAAGTTGAATTTAGGTATGAGGGTAGGATAACTGAGTTTTTTTTAATCCATTTGTTTAATTCTTTTTATTTTAGCATTGTGTTTTGTACAACAAATTGTTTCCTTACAGTGACATTTGTTCTCTGCATTTAACCTGAGGTGGCTCAGTGGATAGAGCACATGCCTGGGAGTCAGGCGTTGTTGGTTCGTATCCTGGTTTGTACCTCGGTAAATGTAAGGTATTCATTGTAAAGTGCTTTGATGGGTTTTCAGACTAGAAAAGTGCTATATAAGAAAAAGTCCATTTACTTTAACCCATTCTATTGTATAGGAGCAGTGAACAGCTGCAATGGATGGGGACCAACTCCAGTTCTTTTTCCTATTGCCTTGGTCAGAGGTATAGGTAGTAGTGTTAACCCTAATACACATTTCTTTTTGATGGTGGGGTGGGGGGGGGCACTTGGAGGAAAACCATGCAGACCAGAACAAAACATGCAAACTCCACCAAGAAAGGACCTGGGACGGCCTGGCCTTCAAACCCAGGACCTTCTTGTTTTTGAGTAAATACAAAGTACAATGAGCAAGTCAGAATCAAAATGTATTTTAGGTCACTGTGCATGTCATAATTGGTCATATGTATAAGCTTTTATAGACATGATGGCTTGTAATTAACTGATCAAGCACTTTTGTTGTGAAATTAAGCAATGGTTAAATGGGGCTAAATGGGTATAGCTCAGTGGGTAGAGCGGTCTTCTGGCAAATGGAAGGTTACAGGTTCAATTCCTGGCCCTGCAGAATGCATGTTGAGATGTCCTTGAGGTAAATACTGAGCCCCTATCTGTTCCCCAAGCGCCATATGGTGGCAGCTCACTGTAGGTTGGGTTAAAATGTAAAGTATTACAAATTTCCCCTTGTGGGACTGATAAGGGAAAATAGAATTAAAAAAATATTAATTTTTTGAGATGGTTTGAAACTAAATGTGAAACACGTTGATTTCTATTGGGAAACTGGGTGTTACAGATGCTAGTTGGGGAAAGATAGGACTCTGATGGAAGTCAGTGAAAAAACAAAGTAAGTGATCTAAGATATTTTCTACTTAAACTCAACACGGGTGCACAGTGTTATTAATCAGCATTTTTAAAAAATACATATGGAATGGCCAAACAGTCCCATCTGTTGTTGTTCACCCATTCACGTTGATCGTTTTAGAATGGACATCAATCACAGTGATATATCACTGATGTGTCACTTTGAGGACAAACATCAGCATCAACAATGAAACAAATTAAATCGGAAAATTTTAAACTAAGCATTATAGCCAGCAGTCTGGACCATGATAAAGAAACTGACTGTATTCTGTATCTACAATATGGCATCAATCTTTGACAGGTGTTCATCCGGTTTGATAGACCCCGTTATTTATCTTGATAAGATCTTGGAGGATATAAAGTAAATAACTAGGAATTTAAATATCAAGAAAAATCTGAAGATAAGGGGTGTTGCACAAAAAGGTGTAAAAATTCAACAGAATTTATTAAGATACACGAGGATTACTAGGCAAAGGACATTTATGTCTGCCTGTTGGGATATCTAAAATAAAATCACAGATGTAAATCATATAAAAAGACAGGAGGAGACGATCCTAGACCAGAGGGGCAGAAATAATCTTTTATTCTTCTCTAACTCTAAAATGGAAACAGCCACTCTGGCACAGTTAAAAGATGTCATCATTCACTCTAAGCAAATACAAATGACAACATGAATAATAAATAGGAGCTGCAAATACTCTATTTGATAGGGCAAATACTTGTTAAGCTGGGCTACGGATGGGAGGAACATACTTAGAAGGGCTTTGGAATAAAAAATTCAACGCAAAAACAAATAAAAAAAGAATTCTCTCTTTGATATTAGATGGATTTTGTGTGACTAGACTGCAGACTACCCGCGAGCTGACTTCGGATAAGAGGTTGACAATGGATGGACAATCGATAGACTGCAGACTCATTATGTGAGCTTCACCGAAATTTCAAAGTCTTACTGTTCCTGCCTGAGTATCTTTGGCTAGGAGCCATGGAACTGTCTTCTCTATCTTTCAAACTCAAGACTGTTTTTGGCCAATGAACAAAACGTGGGGGGGGCATCCCTTGACATACTGCCGTTAGGTTAAACATGATGTCCATAACTGACAGACATTGCTTTGTCCATGTTTCGTCAAAGATTATCTCACTACCTTATGCTTAAGTTGACCATCATCTAAAACATACAATGATGGTGCACTGTGCTTTCATGAGTAATTGCAGCATTTTCTCGGATAAGTAAAAACTAATGTCAAAGGCCGTCTTGCTGACAGCGTATCACAAATCCCCATCCACCACCACATCTATGAATTGTTGACTGATCACCATCTAACCACTGAAAACTTTTCCCAATTCATGGCAATTGCATGTCTAGTCTACCAAATACTAAAATCCCTTTACAAAATACGCGTCTCATTCACCTGTTCACACACGTTGCCTCTGGGCACTCACTGCCTGATGGCACCAACGTTTTGTTGGAGTCGAGCTTAGCTTTGGGGCACTTCCATTGTTCACTCCTGACTAGAGCTTCGCTTGTGTTTCACTAACTCTCAAATGTACATCACTTTGGATAAAAGTGTCTGCTAAATTAAACTGAAGGCGGAGGCTACCATGCAAAATGCCAACCAGCTCACCAGGAGTAGCCCCCCCCATCTTGCTTGATGGCACTTCAACAGGCTTTCCTGATGAGCCAGGATTTGAACCACCAACTTTCAATTTTAAATGACCCACTCTACCTCTTGAGCAATGCCACCCCATGTGATGGCCCTTTTATGTATGCCCTAATTGTGTATCCAACAATAGCTTCGAAAGTCATAAGCCCTCTACACTACTTCCTCACCTATAAGCCCGTTTTCTAAAGTGTGAACTAAGTTTGCAATACTGATACAGTGCTACTTACGTCTGTTGATCTGGTTTGCTTTCCCACAATTCAATTGAGCCACATTTTGTAAAGACTCATACAATGGCTAGTATCTTTCATGTATTGGACCAAAATTTAGAGGGTAAAGGGAAAATATCATCCCATAAAATAATATACTTTCTATCAAGAATCATGATTCTCATATTTACATTTATGGCATCATATTTGCACAAAACTATTGACATGTAAAATCATGCTGTGCCTTCAAGTGCCATTTTTGTTCTCATTTACAGATAATGATATATAACTTCTAACTGGGCTGCAAGTAGGGGGAGATTATTTCAAAGATCAAAATTCCATTGTAGATTTTTTCAATGAATAATGTCACTATATAATTTCCCCTTATAACATATGTTTAGATACAGGATAAAATCCATAATTAAGTAATCTATTAGAATCAATGGCTTTTGCCTGTTTCACCATAGGTTCACTGCTACACTTTCTAATTGATTATGAAGGCTAGCTCTGTCCTGGGATGCCCCCTCAACACTGTGGATGTGGTGGGAGAAAGGAGGATGATGGATAAGCTGTCACCCATGATAGACAACGGCTCCCATCCCATGCAGGACTCCCTTACTGCACCAGAGAGCTCCATTGGTGAAAGGTTGCTGCATCTACTGTTTGAAGGAGAGTTATCTCAGGTCTCTCCTTCCTGCAGCTGTCAGACTCTATAACCAGCACTGCTCTCCCAGTAGACCACATACAAACCAAGATTAGTAACTGGAATTGATACCTTTCAATATTTCAAAATCTAATTTCAGTGTGCAATAAGATGGGCAAAACAAATGGATATAAATGCAACATCAGGTCACTTAACTCCATATGCAACTTGAACAGCCCCATTTCCCCCCTGCCTCCATCCTGCTTTCCACTTTGCTGCTATAACTGCAAATTTCCCCGCACTAACACATTTCCCCACTAATAAAGGAATATCTTATCTTAATCAAGCACGACTGGTATTTTATCACTTCCATTTATCTTTATGGTGCACAAGTGTGACATTTGACATATTGAAACACAAAGTATCTGTGGGATTTTTACTCCTGGCAAAACAATTTAAGTAGAATTGATATTGGTGTCATTCTATAGAGGCATATAAATGAATAGCAAGACATCTAAATGGATTTTTGCACATTTACTGGAAAGATCCAATAATAAAAGTTGCATAAATAGTTTAAAAATATTATTGTGATTAGCTAAGTGAGTATTTACAGGAAACATTGCAATATAATTAGCTGTCAGAGCAGGAGCAGGAACTGGGGACCCAAATGCAGATGTGGTGACAGGTGAAGCAAAAGGATCGACTGGTAGGAAACATGAGGGTATCAGGAACACGCATGATTACGTGACGGTGACACAGTACAGACGTGGTCACATGGTGATGACATGGAACATATGTGGAACGCTCTGTCAACTAACAAACTACACACCCAAACTTAAATACACAGAAAACTGACTGAATAATGTACAACAGCTTTGGGGTGAATGAATAAGAGAGGAAGACTGGACAAGATTCAGGACTAGGATGATGTTGTCATAGCATGACAAGACAAGGGGGGGAGACAAGGAAATTGAATTACTTTAATCTTGCCTAATTCTGCCTCTGAAACTCCAGCTGTGATGAGGGGCCGAGTTTTATGTGCCAAATGCAGCACACTATGCAAACCAGTACTAACTGGAATACGAGTATGAAAAAAGTATGAGGGAGAAGAAAACAGTCACAATTTAGTGTAGTTTTGATGGATGATGGATTTGCATAAACCCAACTTCAATTGATGTCAAGCACACTGTGTTTCACATAAATCAAAGGAACAATTTGCTCAACCAAAGTGAAGCAATGCAACAGCAATGACAACAGCAGCAGCAAAAACCTTTATAAAATCTATTGTCAACAGCAATCTCTGCAGGGGAAAGAAGAAGCAGATTAGCATTGTTAAGAGAACAGAGAAGAAACTAGAGGAAATAATTGCTACATTTGCAGAGAAATGTTTGCTCAAAATGTCTGTCTCACAGTAAGATCCCCCACTGTCAAACACCACATAAGACCTCAAAAAACCAGAGAATCACAGCCCAGTATGCCGCCATACTAATGGAGGGATGGAGCAAAAACAAGGGTATGAAAAGAAATCCAAACGTCAACACTCTGTTAGTCTTTGTTCAACCTCACTTTGCTGCTAGCACACCGGTTTCCCGAGACGCACTGAGAGTGAGAGAAAATGAGGGGAGAAAGAGAGAGGATGAGGTGGGAAAGGAAGCTGGTGTGATTGCTGTAAATGTGCAGCATAGTGTATCATGTCACACTGACAGAGGCTATGTTTAACAGTGGAGGGGGAGGAAGAAAAGGCCAAAGTAAGGAAGGATGGGCAGATGGGGGCATTTTGATATTTGTTCATAGGAATGTGGCTATGCACTCCTATCAAAGATATGCCCATGAGTGAGTTTTTGTTTGCCTGCCTGTAGTGGCAGCTGTAGTGTTAATTAGGCAGATGAGATGAGAGGACTGTAGCAACATTACAAAAGCCATTAAAGTGCAGCATATAGACAAAGCACACATCTCGCTTGAAGATCTAAAAAGAGAGAGGCAAGGACAGAACAAGATAGGAAGAAAAGGATGGGAACCAGAGTGAAGGCGAGAGATGAGTGGGAGTGATGAGCTATACAAGATTGAGAAAAGGAGATGGGAAGGATTTAAAGAGAAAGGAGTCAGAAGTCGAGAAAAGGATTTATCGCTAATCCTTACAACTGCAGTTGGTATCAATGAGCTCCACCTTGTGAGTCAGTCACATCTCCATGTCACATTGACCTCAAGAGAATACAGTCTATATGATACATTTAATTTATCGCTTTGCACTTTGATTTAATACATATTGATGTCATATTGCCATGGTCTGACTGGTGATTTAAGCCGGCCTTTTGATTTAGCTTTTAATGCAATAACCCTTTCTTCCTCAATGAACAGGCTCACACATGCCAACACACACAAACACACACATACATACGTAACACTGAATTGGACACACTGAATGTTAACCAGTGCTTTGCTCCATTCTAAAAACTTGCTTTCCCCCCCATGAGCCTGTATGATTTTCATTTTCACTATGCAGAAATGACCTTTAATTATTTTCCAGATTTCGTACATTCATGGGGAGTTCATGAATGAATTTTTAAATAGTCAAGTCAATTTTATTTGTGGAGCCCATTACCACAAATTATATACTACAATAGGACTCTAAGCAGTTCTAGTCTTGGGTGCTGGCTAATTAATAACAGTCATTATCAAGTCAACTCATATCACTTTTATTTGTATAGCCCATTATCACAAATGACACATTTGCCTCAGTGGAATTCACACCAACACAACATCCTTTCCTTAGACTCTCACATCAAATATGGAACAACTCCCTTAAAAAAAACATTTAACAGGGAGAACATTTTTTTTCGAAACCTCAGGGAGAGTAACCCCCTAATGTAACATTCCTAACAGCCCTTTGTTTGGTTGACGAATGATTAAAAAAAGTGAGCAGGGAAAGTGAGTGCAGCGTTTTTTTAACTGGATGATCACAACTTGTCAATATATTCTTATAGCAAACAAATTGTTCATGATTAACCAAAACCAAGCCTTAATACTAACCACAGAGGCAAGCTTATAATATGTACAAGCTCACATACTATCTAAATAAATACAATTAAATAAAAGATTCCCTTATCAGTCCCGCAAGGGGAAATTTGGATTTCTCTGCATTTTTGACCCAACCTATTGTATAGGAGCAGTGAGCTGCCAACATATGGCGCTTGGGGAGCAGTTAGGGGTTCAGTGTCTTGCTCAAGGACACCTCGACATGCTGTATGCAGGACCGGGGATCGAACCTGCAACCTTCTGATTGCCAGACGACCACTCTACCCACTGAGCTATGCCAACCCTAGTAGGACTTAGTAGTGTCTTCGCTTGTTGTGCCATTTGGTAAAGACCAGTCATAGGGACATAGTGCTGGAGGAAGCAGGACAGGCTGACTTTGGCTCTGTCACACCAAGGTCTCCACTCAGCTCCTCTATAATGAGCCTGTCAGCACTGCATGAGCCATAGGAGATAGGCTGCCCCTGTCAACCTAACTTCACAGTCAAGGATGAGTAACCAGAGTGTGTGCATGTCTATGTATTATGTGTGAGTGTGTGTGTGTGTGAGGGAGGGAGAGCATGAGAGAGAGACTAAACGTGTATGAGCAAGTGCATTGCCAGAATAGTTTACATTCCTTCAAGATATATTTCTCCCAATTTCTCCCAACGCATTAGTGCCTTGCTTAGTGAAGCACTTATCCTTGGGAGAGATCCTTCATTTGACCTTTACATGGAACAAGCTCCATCAGATAGGCTGAATAACTGTTAAACGTTAGCCAAACATTTCAGAGGTCTTTGATATGTATTCAAAATGATGGTCCCAGTATTTTGACATTTATGTCAATATTTGTTGACTTCTGCTTTTAGGCCGTGGTAGCTCAGGAGTAGAGGTCATGCCTCTGTGTTAGGTGTTGCAGGATTCAGACCACAGGGTATCAGAAAAGGGCATCTGGCCTTAACCTTACTATGCTCGGCATACAATGTAAAGTGCTGTGTACTAGATTAAAATAGTAGTATATAAAAATGAGTCAATTTACCATTTAGGCTCTAATATTGGCAGGTTTATCAAAAATAGTGCCAATAAAAATAAACTGCTATATCTGAGTTGTTAATGTTGCTGTTATCAGTTGTAGTGTGTGTGTTTCTATAGTCACACCGATCTGATGTTAACAGCTCTTCAAAATAAACAAGTGCCAGAAGTGAGGCTTTGCCCACAGAAGACCACTACTGTCTGCCTGTGAGTGGAATTCTTAACCAAGCTATGCCTGCCCACCATTTTCCCCTCCTCCATTGTCTATGGAAAAAGTGCAAGACATGAAGTTAAAGTAAATATAAAAGTGGCCCCAGATAGACTAGTAGAGGGGCAGATGGATGGTGACAGGAAAGAAGGGGGCTGGCATCGCAGCAAGAAGGAAGACAAAGAGACAGATATACCTATACACAGACAGATAGTACATACATACGTATATACGTACATACATACATCCATCCATCCATCCATCCATCCATCCATCCATCCATCCATCCATCCATCCATCCATCCATCCATCCATCCATCCATCCATCCATCCATACATACATGCATTATTAGAAGTATATTGACAAGGTGTGACAACCTTTCTTCTCTATTGTCCCTGAAATACAGCACACCCATCTGCTCATCAAAGAGCACACTATAGTATCTCTTGGACGGAGGGATCATGCTAGGTCATACTCCAGAGGGATTATTTCCCTTCTTGAAAAGATTTATACCCTGGCTAGTATAAATGGTCCTTTAAGGGTAAAGGGTTAAGAGTCTTGCATATTTTCTGGCACTATCGATGAAAAATATGTGTATGGGCGTGTGCCTGAATCTCAAGGGGGTAGTATATGTAGTACTATCCAACAGCACATTGTTCCATAT
>OMLC01069575.1:7654-19471 GCA_900302585.1 Regalecus glesne
GGGGGGGGGGGGTGAAAGGCATGAGACATGAGAGGAGGTGAACATCAAGCCTAAACCTAAAAAAGGAAAATGATATTCACAAAAACAGAATCACATCAAAGAGAGAGAAATTTGGATGAGCTCTTCCACCTTTGGTTGGCAGATCAGAGAGGCAGCAGTACTTGCAGGAACAGTCTCTCAGCCAGCCCTGAACTAGACTCCACACAGCTTTGAAAAATAGTGTGCAGACAGAGTAACAGAAGTCTGTTCGGTGCAGATAATTAATAATGTGGCTTTTTCAAAGAGTATTAATCTACATGTCACACTTAGATTGAATGTTGAATGGTTTTGCTGGGTAAACTTTATGCTCGACATGCAAACATAACTCTACTACACATAACACGATCCATTTCTTTCCTTTACCACAATGCAGATTACTACACACACAACTCTCCATGAGGTGCACTTCTTGGTTGGAGTGCAAAATTCGGTTAATATGCTAAATGGATATGTAATACATTTACAATTTGTTTTTAATAAACTCAGATAGTTGATGCCTCTTTGACCCCCTTTGCAAATCTGTATGAGAGGAGGTTTGGCTGTCATGTGTGGTGTGAATACTCTATGAGGAGGATATCTCAGTAGTCTTTTGCATTATGTGTTGCTTTGGGCATGGGATCACAGCTGCTTTGGACTGCACAGGGAGGTCTCTTATCTTCCACACACTACAGGGGGATGCTACCTGACACTATCTATATTCTACACAGGAAAAGCCAAGCAACTATAAAAGTAAGACAGGGTAAAAGCAGAGACACTATCCAAGCTGTGTCATATCATTCGGATGATAATGTAACCATAAAGAGATAGTATTGTGTAATACTGGATGAGGAATTGCTCTTTTTTCCCAGCTACATAAGGTGGAAGCAGCATGATAGAGAGCTAGCTGAAGGGAGAGAGAGGATGGAAAGACTTGTCCTGGCCTCTATGTCCTGCAGGCCCCAGAGAAAACATGGTGAGTACATAAGTGGCTATCGGAGAAACAAGGTTGCGGGAGGCCCAGGTGGACCAAATGAAACATTCTTGCCTATGACATTGTACCACACCTCTCAATGATTCCTGAAATTCTGTCAGAAAGCTAAAGGATTTTAATTCTGGGGGAGTTAGTCCAGGTTGTAGTGGAGACTGTTCCACTTCACAAAAGGTAAGGAATTACAGATTGGAAAGACTAAGAAAAAAATTAAGTCATTTACATCTAATAAATGTTCTGCGTTATCTTTATCATCTATTCATAACATGGGATTAGGGGGTGTGGGTTTATCCTTTCAACAGGTTCTTGTTTTTAATATATGACAAATGTCATTGCTTTCCGCAGATAAGAATGTAAAATTCTACTCTGGGTGATTTGGTCTCCATCCCTAAATGTAAGCTAGGCATCAGCAAGCTCTGTAGCAAGATAGTACCATCATTGACTTCACAGTTACGGTAAGTGATGTGGGTTACTGCTGCCATGGCAACTGATTCTCTACTCCTCTATGGGGACACACAAGAGAGAGAGAGAGAGAGAGAGAGAGAGAGAGAGAGAGAGAGAGAGAGAGAGAGAGAGAGAGAGAAACTGGAGGAAGAGCAAGACTCTCAGCAGTCTGGAGGACAGCAGAACTGAAGACGTCTGTCACAAACCATTAGTGGATGCGAGGGAGATGGCCCAAGGTCATGACAGGATCGACTCAAATACACACAGGTTAGACACAAAACTATAAAGTGATACTCCAAAATACCATTCTTGCAGCACCATTCACATTTCATGCACAGAATCTGGTTTGAAATACAAAAAAGAATATACTTGAAAAATAAAATACAAATGTAACAATGAGAAAGCAGAGTGGTTAAAAAAAGATGAGCAAGCAATGATAGGCAGTGCTTTGCGAATCAAACAATCAAATAAAATTGCTATAACCAATGCAGCCCAGCAATATTACTGAAAGAAGAAACTCATTGAAAAATAAAATTAATCCATGACTGAAAGAAAGAGATGCAAATATACACATACATTGTTCAGCAGAAAAAGACAGGGACAAGGACACAGGTGAATGGTGTGGAGGCAAACATAAATAAATGTGTATGTCTTGATGGTAAAGACCACTTTGGATGACCCCTATTGTACCTCATGTTTTCTATTGTGTCTTCTGGCATGGGGGCCACTGTCTGCACAGCCGGTAGATTCTTGCTGGTGGCTCCATTGACAAAATTGGAGGACGAGGAGGCAGATGTGGCATCCATGGCTCCTGCAGAGGAAGACAAATAGATTAATTACATTTAACCACACCACAAAATGGGCATGCAAAGTACCCATGTTCTAAGATCATTCAAATCAGAATAAATCAACAATGATCATTTAGGGTTTACCCAAAGGAAGAATCCATTTTCACCTAAAAAATATATACAAGCGAGCAACACTGACAATGGATTTCCGAAACAAAAATGAAATTCACCAAAGTGAAATATGACCCTAAAGCATCAGAGTGGGGTCTGCAGGGATCCTGCAGGTTTCGCCTAGCCTTGAGTAAGGTCGATAGCATGTGTGAATGAAAATCCTTCATAACTGCCCCTTTGAGATGTTAAAAACAGAGCTGGTGAGATCATACAGTCTGAATGAGAGCCTGTGGCTTTAGTAGACAGCACACTTTGACTTAAACAGATTTCTCACATCTCGGCTGAGTGGCTTGGAGAGGAGTGAGACAGTGAGAGATGGACAGAGAAAGAGAGTGAGAAAGAGAAAGAGTGAGAAAAAGAAAGCGAGAGAGAGAGAGAGAGAGAGAGAGAGAGAGAGAGAGAGAGAGAGAGAGAGATGTCCTTAATGGAGCACATTAAAAAAGGTGTTGGGCTCCAAATGGTTCTCAGTGTTAAGTGGCTCCTTTCAGAGGCCTGGGCCACAGGAGCCCAGAGGTGGACCCAGCTCGATGTAGAAGAATCTCACATGGTCAGCATTTATTATTTTTGAGGGGGGTCAATCACACAGAAACTTAAACTACACAGGCATGTGGTGTGTGTGTGCCACAGTAAGTATGGCAGTTCCAGTAAAAACAGAACATTTCGTTGGTTGTTTACTTAAAGTAAACTCAAATAGAGTCATTCAATTTGGGTTCATGAGGAAAAATCCTGAAAGGCTAACAGACCAATGTTTTCAGTCAGTCAGTGTGGGGTTGATGTCCAGACAGTGATAGGAAAGTAAAGAGAGCCACCTAGTGGTGATTATGCGTCATTGCACTAGACGACAGGAAAAAAAGGGGGAAAAAAGATCCGGCAGCTGAGGAACAGTTGTCTGCTGAAGTGATTGTTTTCTTGGAATTGAACTGAATGAAAGGTTATCCAGACTAGATCATTTACATAAAATGTAAAGCAACATTCTCACAGATTGCTGCCAATGAAATTAATATGAAATGAATCCCACTTTATTTGGCATCGTATTCTTAACAATGTTTTGTTTTCTGCATTTAACCAATCCTATTATATAGGAGCAGTGAGCAGATAAAGTACCCACGGAAAACCTCATTCTTTTTCCTACCATCTTTGTCTGGGGCACAGACAGGAATATCAACCCTAGCATACATGTCTTTTTGATGTCTCTATAATGATACCCATGAGCAAACACTGACAGCGTTTGCCCTTTGCTACACATGGATCAAATATACTCATCCAACTGACAGGTATGTGAAAAGGTGCCATTACTTAGATCACCGTAGTTCCCCTCTGCACGAGTGCAGCGATACTTAAACATACATGGATAGAAGAGGTTTTCTTTCCAACCCAATGGCATGCAAGCTGATTTCACCAAGTACTCTCCCCTCTCAGGCTGGTAGTGTGAAACACTGATCAGCTGGAGTAGTTTTGGGTTGGAATGAAACCCTGTATACATATAGGGGTGGCACATGATGGAATAAGTCAAGTCAATTTTGTTTATATGACCAATTATCACAAATTGCAATGTAACCACAGTGGGCTTTACGATAATACAACATTCTGTCCGAAGATCCTCGCACTGGATAAGGATCAACTCCCTAAACAAAAAATGTTAAAAGGGAGAAAAAAATAGGAAGAAACCTCAGGGAAAGCAACGGAAGAGGGATCTCTCTCCCAAGATGAATATCACGCAAAGGACGTTGTGTATACAAAATAAAACACAATTTACAGAATTCTCACACTCACAGATGATAACAGAATCATAATGGAATCACAAGATATATGAAGACGTGTCAATGTTCTAGCGTATTGCCGTCATATTATAAAGGCTTTGTGTTGATGACCTACCCGTGGTGTTGATCATACTCTTGGGAGTACTGGTGCCTGCAGCAAAAATGTTGGGGGTGCTGCCAGCTGTCAGCCCAACAGAGGTGCTGGCAGTGCCCACTGTGTTAACCGCCAGGCTGCCAGGGGAAGGTTTCTTCACTGGTACCACCACACTTCTACAGGAGGTGCACATGTGTCTCACACACACACACACACACGCACACGCACACGCACACGCACACGCACACGCACACGCACACACAGACACACATATTGAGACAGTATGTACATGGATACATGTCATCCAATCATTCAACACATCTTGAGGCCAATAAAGAAAACATAATTGCCTCTGCTATTACCGATTCTAACAGAGACTATAGAATGGGGGCTGCAAAAGCTCATCTGCAGAGCGTGTGCGTTTGGAAACTGGCAAGCCAGATGTTATGGGTTCGATCCCACCGCAGGATGTCAGGGTGGGCATCTAGCCTTAATGTCCCATGCTTCATCCAAGTCCATGTCCACTCCCATGATGTGGGAACCAATCATGACCCATAAAAATGGACCTTTTAGAGACTACAGCTTATGGCTAATTATTTGAGTATTGTACTCGTTGACATCCAAAGGAAGATGGGCAAGTGAGACCAGACTGCACTTCAACCTGCAGACATGGGTTAAAACAATATTTGTTGGAAAATATCAACCCTGCAAGGAGGGTCTTTTAGCCTGACACTGAATCCCCACCATCTCTGCCCTTTACATAGTAGCAGCTGAGGAGAAAGAAGACATTATCTCATTATTTTCACTCATCTATGGCACAGATAAAGAAGCTTAATACCCAGACAATTCCACATTTCATATATGCTACAGATGACTATTACTGTATCAGCTTTACTCAGAGGGCATGTTCGATACAGAAATCAAATACATACATCAAGGCAACACCCTTGAGGATAACCATCACTCTGTACCTGAGATTGCAGAAAACTACAACAGAGGTGTTAGCAATGCTGAGAGGAAAAGAGGTTAAAAAAATAAAACATTTCAACGTGGCAAGTTAATGTTTATATGGAGGTCAGAGTTGTGTTGTCAACACCTGTCACATGCACACACAAACGACCAGACAAGCAATCACGTATAGACGTCAAGCACACGTACACATAGTAGTGACTCCATGTGTATGCATTGGCTCAGCCTAACATACACTGTAACTCTAACCAATACATGCCCAAACATTACCCTTATCCCAACCTCAACCCTACTCTAATTCTTATTTTAAACATACCCACTAACCCGTAAAGACTTCAAATTACATATTGCAAGGCTATAATTACCTTTTTTTTCAATTCAGTGTGAAGAGATCTGATGACAAAAGTTAGCTGTTATGGCATGTCTGAGCATCAACACAAAAATAATGG
The DNA here is from genome assembly GCA_900302585.1 of Regalecus glesne. NCBI lineage: Eukaryota > Metazoa > Chordata > Actinopteri > Lampriformes > Regalecidae > Regalecus > Regalecus glesne. The sequence goes on from OMLC01069575.1 coordinate 13,336, forward strand.
TTACAGTTGGCCCGTGTCTCAACTTATTTAAAACTGCATGACCATCGTCCCTCCTTGCCTCTTTATCACCGCAGCTCATGTGTATTTTGAGGAGACTGCATCCAGGCCATGTGCAGCTCCACAAACACCGTGGCCACGCTCAGGCCTCAGCTCTCTGAATTACAATGTAAGGGAAATTCTTAAATATACATCCAGGCTTACTGGTTTATGAGCCGTGCACGAGTGGATAATAAAGAAAATGTACATTAAACTGACATATTTATCTGCCGCTATAGATCTGCCATATAGCTGGTTATGGAGCTGCCAATACAGTTGGTATAATCTGGATAAATATATAAAGGAATGGACTGACGGAGTGAACTTATACCAAGGGAGATGCATTCATCTCTCCGAGTGTAGTCCTTCAGATTAACTCTATTCATGTACATTTTGGATGACAGCATAACGAAATAAGGCCCGTCTATGATGATGAAATATAACAATATGGCTGTCCCTTCATGGGGCCCAGAATGATGTTTGGCATATCTCAATGTTCCAAGTCCCTGTGGCCATGATCAGGATCAGACTTTAGATAGGACTTCAGGAAATGTAAATATCCTGTAACTCCATCTTGGGCCATAACATACAACCACACGCAACATTAAACGTGTCTAAACATCCTAGACAGACACAGACACAAACACTCTTGTATGTTCAGAATAAGGTAAATAAACCCGAGAACTTGAGCCATTTTCCCTTACATCTGTTCTTGCCACCAGAGGCCCCTGTCTTGCACTCAGCTCTGTCCTGACAAGCTGTCAAACCTCCTCGACCCTAATGAGACACTTTCCAGGAGCGGCAAATATCCGCACAGCTACCGTGCACATTATGCATCAAGAGGAGTAAGGTTCACTGAGCACAAGATTAATGCAGGGCACTTCTGTCCAGCATCTGCTCTCCATGTAAATATACAAAATACTGCTCGGTTTGGACAGAGTTACATGAATGCTGTATGTACAGTACTTTGTGTATAGTGTGATATTGTGGTAATCTCCTTTATAGGGAAATGTGGGGCTGCAGTAGCTCAGTGGCAGTGTGTGCACTTTGGGTACTGATGAGCCAGATGTTGGGGTGCAAAGCCACTGCGGAGCATCAAAAGGGGCATCCAGCCTTAATCCCCCGTACTACATGACATGTAAAACTGGACCGGTTTATAGGGACAGTGTATACTAATTATTATTTTTAATGTAAATATGCCAAATTTAGCCACTGGGGTGATTTTTATCCGTTGTATCAAGCAGTTAGAGGTTCAGTGTCTTGGTCAAGGACACCTCAACACGCTTTCTGAAGGAGCCGGGGATCAAACTATCAATCTTCCAACGACTAGACAACTGCCCTAACTCCTGAGCTATGTGGTCGCTATGGTCTTGGGTTAGGATGCTTGGACTGATGTCTACTGCAATTCCCACCTCTTTTAAGGATTCTTATCCACATGTCCACATTCAACATATGATGAATCTTAGCCCAGTGGCTTAATCTGATGTTTGCATTTTAGATTTTCATTGATTTGTATCTTCACAATGAAGGAGGTTATCATTATTGTTACTCTTTTACCTTTTGTAATTCATCTACAATCATGTTATCCCGATCATGGTGTATGCTGTAAATTGTGTCTTATTTTGTGTACACATCATCCATTATACGGCTGTCCGTCTTGGGATGGAGATCCCTCCTCTGTTGCTCCCCCTGAGGTTTCATCCTATTTTTCTCCCCGTTAAAAGGGTTTTTAATGGAGTTATTCCTTATCCAATGTGACGTTCTAAGGACAGGATGTTGTGTATCTTAAAGTCCACTGAGGCAAATTGTTAATTTGTGATAATGGGCTATACAAATACAATCGACTTGGCTTGACTTATGATTATGACAATTAGTATTATTATGATACGATTACACTTTTGTATGTACTCATATTTACAGCACTTTTACAATGTTAGCGTTTCCCAGAATCCCCAGGAGCAAGGTGAAAGAGGACGCCAACTAATTCAATGCACGGTGCAAGGCTAAAATAACTATGCACACAATGCACACCTCATATGAAAGCTAAAAAGAGCAACTTGATACATATAGAGGCTGAGGCTTGCACCACAGCTCATGGTAACAAAACAGAGAAACGGGAGAGGAATCAAAGATGCACCGAGTGTCTACAGTCTAGAGATAAAAGTTAAACTTGTGACCTCATATAATGGTCCAAGAAAACACAGACGCTACATTGAGCGGTGCAGGCAATCCGATTGGCCAAAGATTAAACATAATACAGTACGCGTGGTACAGTGAAAGCCCCTCCTACGGGAAATAAGAGGGAAGCGGTTAGCCTTTGAGGTTTGAGAGAACACCAGATAATGTCTCCTCAAATCTCCTGCAGTTAATCGTTGTGATATAGACCAGGCCTCTGCTGTGTCACATGCTAAGCCCACGGTCAACTTGGGAAAATCCCTAGGAATCCTCCCTCAACAAAACAACTCTATACAGATAAATATGGCTGCATACAGACTTAAGCTGTAACATTGCTATTAGCATGAGTTATTATGCTATTATCACCAAAAACTGGCAGTATACTGAATGGTAACGTTAAAAAAACCAAAACAAAAGAGCTTTCAATCCGGGTAAGCAATTTACCCCATTGTTGGGAGTTTATCTAACACTCTTTGAGCCACTAAGCTACAAATCTTTGCTAGAATAACTGATTATTTTTATGCATCAAATTGAAACTAGTTCTGTTCTCTATGGACAAAGTAACTCATTAAAAAAAGCTTAAAAAATAATCATAATGTACACTTTATTTGGTTTAGGACTACCAGCAAGTTATATGGCATCAGATACCCTTCTAGAATATTGAAATTCAACAGATCAAAACTCAATATTACTTCATAAACATAAGGGGGGGGTCAACAGACAAAGACAGACAGATAGTGAGTGTGAGAATGTGAGAAGGCGACAGACAGACAGACAGACAGAATGAGAGAGCTTATTGAAATATTAATGTCTTCAGGGAGACAGCTTTGCTCTGAGGAATGCTGATGACAAGTATCATTTATTCAACAGATCCCTGTGCTGTAAGCTCTCATTGAAAGATATCACAACACCACTGGCATACTTTGAATACAAGAGCTGGGCATGTGTTTAATCAGTTTTCTATTTCCATGCCTTCCTCCCATCCCACATTGCTGGGGTTGTTACATCGGATCTACAGGATCTTGATAAAACATAAATCTTTTTAAAATGAATAATTCATTTACCGGCTGCTCATGAATGATGTATAGATTATCTAACACATATTTTATTAATAAGATTGTCTTAATTGAGTTGCAGGGGATAAAGCAGGGATTAATCTTGAAATGAATATTAATGAGCTCAACACTGGTGAGAGATGATGGTGGCGTGAAAGTGTATCCAAAGCAATAGCTATGTCTCAGACATCCGAGAGGCAGAATCTAATCTAGAAGTCGCTTATTCAGGAATACAAGAATAGACATAGAGGAAGTTCTATTTCGCTCACAAATTCAGTTAAAAGCAATTACCGCTGCTCACCATCATGTGTAAAATCCAATATAGATGGACAAACAATATTTCAGAGTGCTAATATAGGGTCAAGTAGAAAGAAGAGAGGAAAGGGAGGGATGTTAGAGATTATTGAAGGTTGTCACACTGTACACCCGTCCCCTCGGACAGGAATAGGGATGCTGATGAGTAGTCTTGAAGACTCCACCTCTGAGAGAGGTGGTCAGTCACTAGCTCTCTACTTTAGGCCTTTTTTTTAGCCCCCTTTTTTGATGTTGTCACTCCCAATCTACCGCGGCCCTGACAGACAAATGAAAGACCTGTCTGTGGCTGGCAGCTCATTTCGCTGGCAGGTGGCAAACAATTAGACACAGCAAATGGAGGCTGGAAGGGGGGGGCGACATGAAAGCATGAGACAAAGTTGTATATGTGGCCTGGATGGTTTGTGTGAAAGCATTTCAAAAATAATACACTTTACCGTGGTGACTCATTTCAGGCTGCCAGCCCCCATTATGGCTTTGATTGGTGAGGGGTGACAGGCTCGGCCGTGGTGTGGCGCAAGGCCGCTTCTGTTTAATCTGTCATCAACGCCCTGGAGACACCCCCACACCCACCACAACCACCCTCCATCCCCACCTTTCTCCATCTCTTTCCCTCTCTCCTCTCCTATTCATGGAGGTCACCTTAGCTCAGGAGCACAGTACAGCAGCAAGCAGTAGCATACACTAGAGAAAAGGGGAGGTCCATTGTTCCTACTGACTCACTGTTTCCTCCACCTTCTCTCTAGGGGTTAGCAGTGACTGCACAGTAACATCCATTCAAGTGTGTGTGTGTGTGTGTGTGTGTGTGCGTCGGCATGACATTTTCAGTGGACCCATACACAAAAAACCAAGACAAGACCAAAACCATTTTAAGTTGCGCTTCGGAAACTGATGAGCCAGAGGCAGCAGGTTCAAATCTAAGGCTTCTGGCCTTAACCCTCAAGCTAAATCTAAGCCCATGTCCACCCCACCAACATGGGGACTAATCGTGATGTGTAAAATGGACCTCTCTCTCTTTCATTATTCTGACATTTTATACTTCTTTATCTCTCCTGTCTTTTTAGTCTCTGCATGCAGCATTTGAGGCGGACACAATTGTAATTCTATTGAGCTTACATAATGACAGCTCGTTAATCTTGAGGATCCCTGGATCAACACAGACATAAACCAATGCTAAAATGCACATATACCATTGTAACCTGTGTGTGGGTGCATATGAGAGAGAGCGCGAGAGAGAGAGAATCCTTCAAATCCAAAGGACAGATGGAGTTTTTGTCTGTATCATATATACTTTAATTATTTTCAGGAGCCATTTGATTTTCAAATCTTCATCAAGCATCAGGAGATGAAAATGATGAGGTGTTGAAGTTCAAAGGCAAGGGCAGGTTTGTAAAATCTCAAATCCATTAAGATTACCATGTTTTTTTTATCTCCCCAAGAAATGTAAATAAAGCACAGCAGTGCCACAAAGCTCAAGAGTCCTTTGTAAACACAGGAATTCCTTGCAACAGGGCTAAGAATATCATATAGGTGGATTGAAAGACTAATGTGATACATGGTACACAGTAAAAACCATTAGTGTCAACCCAGGTAACCAAGATAAATGTAGGGGATTAGCTTGTTTGCTAGTATGCTGATTAACATCAGCATGCCAGTTTTGTTTGAGAGATGTCATATGCCTGTTCTGATACAACATTTATACTAGCTGTCAACACCGTAATACAGGTCCCGGTGACTGAAATGGTCAAACAAGTTGTCAAACATTTCATATACAATAAAAACTCTATACAAGATGTTGATATGCCTCTGAACATTTGAGACAATATTTGTCTAGTGAGGTCACCAGAAGGGATTTCTGTTGTTTCCAATTGATTAATAATGTTTTAGTTTGCCAAGAGTGTCTGGAAATATTGTCACTCTGTAGCTCTTAAGCTGACAGCCTTATTTTCAAATGAATGTTACTTTTTACCCCAATGTATTCATGGATTTTGATGGGCTCTCACAGCCTCATGGTTAAGAAATGCACTTGCCTATTGAAAGGATGATACCAATTTACTTCAAGTAAAATGATTCAGAAAAAAAAGGTTTGTACTCTATGTGCAAAAACTATCTTACTGGTAACATTCTCTTACCTGTCAAAGGAGTGGAACTGCATGGGCAGCATGGCATGGGCCTGGGCCTTGGCAGCAAGGTCTGTGTAGGACGCAGGCTCTAGCCCCGCCTCCACTCCCTCCATTGGAGCAGCTACTAGGCTCTTAAGGATCTCCTTGATGTTGATGCCCTTGTTTGACTGACTAATACTGGAGATGGAGGAGGGAGGCTTCAGCATTGTTACACTTGGGGACTCTGAGAGGCTTTCCTGGGACTTCTTCACCTCTGAAGAAAGGGTAGACAAGAGCTCTCTCAGAGTGTCTGGCCCCCCACTGTTATGGGCCAGGTCAGACCCATCCAGCACACCGGTCACCTGCTCTTCCTCAATACCAGAGTCTGTGTGAGGGAGGGAATGCTCTGTCAAAAAGTCCTCGGATGGTGTTGGTTGGTCCTTACTGCTGTCAAAT
>OMLC01069587.1:7663-18376 GCA_900302585.1 Regalecus glesne
GGTGTGTTTGCATCACATAGCTGGGGGTTACCTGCACTTCCTTTCTGTCCTTTAGGCCCCTCTTGGCCTGCATGGCCCATTGCACCTGGTGGACCTGAGGTCAAAGGTTAATGTGTGAGAAAAACGACACTTAAACTAATGTAGTATTCAGAAAACATACTAGACTACAATAGATATGACTCGAGAATCATGCTAATTTACAGTAGCCATCCTTTCCTTACCTGGAATCCCAGGAAATCCATTATCACCTGTGGCATAAATGAAATGTCAACTTTATTATGATGACAGCATTCAGCATGGCTGCCATGAATCAGCTCAAATGATGGAAACTGTTTCCAGGGGGAAAGGGATTTTGCTAAAGAATAAAGATTCTCTGTCACTGACCTCTCGATCCAGGACTCCCTGTGTCCCCTGAAAACACACAGTGTGTGTGGTTAGATTTATTATCATATGGAGACTATACGGGTTAAATTTAGGGGAAAGTACAAACAGCTGGATGACAGCTATGGAGGACATTTTACCTTTAGGTCCAGGTTCTCCCTTTTCTCCTCTTGCTGAAGATGCTATAAGAGCTGCAAAAGTCACAAGAAGGTAGAAAACAAAAGTCAATGACAATGGATAGTAAAGGGAACACTATGTGTCCAGTGTGTGTGTGTGTGTGTATGTTTTCACCCTAATCAGTCTATTCTGACATGAGTCATCTAACATATGTAAGGAATTCTTGAAACACTCAGCTCATGTTTCCAACCATTCATTTTACTGATATATGGACTGTTTGCAGCTGTCACATCACACATTATCTCTAAAATGATTAGAATCCCAGACTAGCAGTCTGACCCAGTGATATCTTAACACTATGTCTCTATTCACAGATGTATTAAGTCATTAAGATTTTATAAACCCTGTCCAGTTTGGTCTTTTTACCTGGAGACTGATTCATGTACATGTCTGATGCTCTCTCTCTCTCTCTGTCTCTGTCTCTCTCTCTCTCTCTCTCTCTCTCTCTCCTCTCATCCACTAGATCCATTCACTGCCTCATCTGTAGCTGCAAAATGCTCAGTGGGAAGCCAAAAGCCATCGTGTCAGTATGTGTGCATCACCTCTGAATGAATGAGACTGCATCTCAGTTCTTAGAAGCTGCTGGATCGTCATCTGTAAGGCTGCATTGTCCACATATCCTCCACCATAGCCGAAACCAAGACCGGTACCAAAGCTGGTGCCTGTCCTTGTGCCAGCACCGCTCCCACTGCTGGTGCCAACGCCAAATGCTGTGCCAGCACTGCCTCCAGCACCACCGACTCTGCCACCATTGACTCCGCCAGCACCACCGACTCCAGCACCGCCAACTCCGGCACCACCGACTTCGGTACCACCGACTCCAACACCGCCAACTCCGCCACCGCCGACTCTGGCCCCACCGACTGCCGCACCACTGCCACTGACGCTGGTCCCAGCAACAAATACCCTGCCGGCGCTGCCTCCGGTACCACCGACTCCAGCACTGCTGCCTCCGGCACTACCGCCACCGACACCAATGCTGCCACCCCTGCCAGCACTGCCATCACTGCCGGTGCCTCCACCAAAGCCAGCACCAGCAACACCTCCATGAACACCAACATCCGTATTGACACTGACTCTGCCACTGCCGTGTGAGCCTCCACCAGCACCCAGGTTCAGGGTGTTGTCAATGTGGCCTTTGCCTCCGTTGTCCATGTAGGTGCCCGAGTGAATGTGGATGTCATTGGTCGAGCCGGACAGTCGACTGGTATGAGCAGTAGCAACGGAGGCCTCGGCCTCCAAGGCAGCCACTCGATTCTTCAGCTTTCTCACATCTTCAGCTGTGCAGGGAGGCATCAGGGTTATCATCAGGCTACTGTTCGTTTGTGGTGAGATATGCACGAGTGCAAACACTCACAAACACATCATCTACATGCATGTATCCATTAGATAAGGTCACATTCAGAGTCTTTCAAATGAATTGTAAGTCTCACATTACTGTGACACTGTGACTCTTTGTCCCCGGAGAACAAAGTTCTCTCCAGAATAAGTAAATATTCATAACAGTTTATGGGGATTTTTTTTCTAAATGATGAGTCATATCAGTCAGTAGAGATGTTATGTTGAGCTTTATTTAGCTTCTGTTTTCATCAGTCATCTGTAAATGTCTACTGTCAGCAGGATGTGGTGTGGCCGGTGGTTTGGAGGCACGGTGAATCAGAGGTGGGCTCATGTAGGCAGCAGCATATCCCAGTGTGTGTGTGTGTGTGTGTGTGTGTGTGTGTGTGTGTGTGTGTGTGTGTGTGTGTGTGTGTTCACACACACACGCACACACGTACACCTTTCTAAAAAATAATTTGCTGATGGGTTACATTTACTCTCTTGCAATTGTCCATAATGTTAGTGTGGATACTATACAATATCCAATAAATGCTCTATTTAAAACTGGATAAAGAATAAAAAGACAAAGCTTCACTCACAATAAACTCAAATACAATAGAAATCAGACCTGGAAATCTTTGGTAATTTCCACACTCTGTGTCTGTGTGTGTCGTGTGTGTGTGTGTGTGTGTGCGTGCATGCATGTCTTTGTTTCTGCACGTGTTGGCATAGTTTGTTTGTAGAGAAACTTCCCAAACATCGGGATTACCAGCAGTGCAGTGTCCCCGAGAAAAGACTCATCATGAAGGTAGAGACCACAATAACCGATTTTTTCAAATAGTCAATAGCAGTTGGTCTTTTTAAAGCCCAGGTATATGCTCACTGTAAATATTAGGAAAGTTAGCTAAAGTTTACTTTATTTAAAAAAAAACCACAACAACAACAATGATTTGGCCAGTAAAACAGTGATACATATATTTGAAAAAAAAAAACTTTGCCATCCCAAAATGTGTGGAATAGGTTTATATTATTTTAAGAAATACTCATGATTAGCAACTGATCTAAACAGCTTTTCTGTCATGAGTATACATTTCTAATCAAGTCACTGAACAGCAGATGTTTTGCAAACCCATTATGGTGCATTGGACCCATAAGTATCACGTTTTACCAGCGAACATTGTCAGAAGTCGAGGTAGAAAGCTACCTGTGGCAGCTTTAAACCCCATTTCTTTCTATGACCTGCTAAATTTTGCTCTTTATTTCTAGAAACTGCAGGAGGTGGCTTTTCCACAGAAAGATGAACTGAAGAAACTACTTCAGGAGAAATACCACAGGCAACACACTGAGTACCTCAATGCTCAGGTGTGTCTATGTGTGTGTGTGTGTGTGTGTGTACATGCACCTGCGTGTGTGCATGTGTTTGTGTGCATGTGTATGTGTGTTGACACTTCTTTGCTTTTGTGTATACAATTCTATGTGTTCTTGTCAATGTATAGCCAGCTTGCATGAGAGAGTGATGGTGCCTCTCTATTGGCTGCCTGAATCCTTTCATTATGCAATCAGAATCGGGTAGTGCAGGTCCATGTCTCATTATCTGCTAATCAGATGAAGTGATTCTTTGATTGACAGGTATATTTCTGTCAGTGGGGCAGAGCAGACACTCCAACAGGATAGAGACATAATTTTAGCTTTTAAGTGAAATTCCAGTCATATTAATATTGATTTTATATTTCTATTTTGATAGTCATAAACATGCATTGAATGTTGCACTACATTAGCACAAAGTAACTGTAATTTGTTAGTAGTGTTGCGGGTAGGAATGGGTATTATTAGGTGGACCGGTATGTATATGGTACCTAATATAAAGAGACTCAAGTCAAGTTAGCTTTATTTGTGCAGCCCAGTATCCCAAATTTGCCTCAGTGAGTTTAAGAGGGGGTTATAATGTGACTGATTTGACATATTTGCTTATTTTACATGTAATTTGTGAATGTGACTCTTGTTGTTATACAGCTTGTTGGGTCTATAATTAGGTTAGCTTAGTAGCGTGTCTGTGTGTTTGTGCGCCTCACAAGTCTACTGTGTTTGCGTGTCCATTTATAGCTTTGTAAGCTAATATTTACATTATCTTTAGTGCACATTTACAAATGTTTATAATAATGATTCCCTTATCAGTCCCACAAGGGGAAATTTGGATTTCTCTGCATTTTTGACCCAACCTATTATATAGGAGCAGTGAGCTGCCAACATATGGTGCTCGGGGAGCATTTAGGGGTTCAGTGTCTTGATCAAGGACACCTCGACATGCTGTATGCAGGACCGGGGATCGAACCTGCAACCTTCAGATTGCCAGACGACCGCTCTACCCACTGAGCTATGCCGCCCCCCATGCCGTTCATGTAATGGCCATCACATAGCCTATGAGCTTCTAAACATACATGTTTGTACACTCACTTTTTAATGGTTTTGTATATCAGTCAACCAGAGACGGGGACTCAAATCAGGGAGTTAGTCTCGAGTTGCACTTAAGTCATATATCCAAAAGACTTTAGACCCAACTCAGACTTGAGATCTGGGACCAGTGAGCAATTTTAACATTTTATCTATTAATGTATCTAATTTTTCACATTAATATCAAGGAAATGCCTGATGGGCTGAACATTGTTCCCTCCCTTTCCATACATAAGCCTACACATTTGGTGATGACGGGCGAGCACGCCTGCTGCTGCTGTGTCATTTGTCATTACGTTTGGCTATTATGACTTCACACAAGGCCTAAAAAAACTAAAAAATGAAATAAATGCAACACCCGCAGTATCAAAATAAAGTATACCAAGTCTACCACATCAGACTTTATCAGGCACCTGAAAAAAAATTAGTGTTTGTTTGTCATACTTATTCCCAGTGTTTGCTTTGCCATAACTATTAAAATGGTCAGGTAACTTAATCATCCATGTTCTTCTTCATTTATCTGCTTGCTAAAGTTTTAAACTGAGAGAAAGATCTTGTTCATTTCTGATGTTGGTTACAGGCTGGTTACAGGTTTATTCGACCACGTAATGTTCCCAGGTTAGGTCCTGTGGGAGCTAGAATTCTTTCTGGTTTTTATAAGTTGAAATACTTATTTTCCTCATTATAACACAAATGTTTAAAATTCATATACTGGGATTTTCTGGGATTCTTTCAATATTCTGTCTCACTTTTAAGATGAACCTACCATGAAAAGCATAGATCATTCATTTTTGTAAGGGGGCAAACTCACAAAATCAGCCGAGGGTGAAATACTTATTTTCCCATCTGTACTTGCCTATAACTCATTTGGCTGGCCAGTTAAAACACGTATATGGAATTTTATTAGTTTTAGCCTTCCCATAGTTACTGTAGTTAGGCGTAGCAAAAAAAAAGATCCTTAGGTATAGCTATACTGTGCAGTGTTCTAAGCAGACCAGATGGCATCTAACAGATGATGATAGAATGGTCATTGCAACCATAAGAGACTGGACTTGGGCTGTAGGTTAAAGACTTGAGACCTTATTTGGATTTGCAAAAATGACTTCTGAGCATCTCTGCTGTCATAGTACATGATCAAATTATTGTCCTACCACTCCCTTTCCAAAATGATCAGTCTTTTAAAAAAAAAATCGTATTAAATTTCTCATTCTGACCCAAACCCCACTCTCCAGAGCCAGCCAGTAATGGTGGATGGGTGTGGCCAGAAGCTCCAGTGCCTCTCTTTGCTGGAGCGGGACAGACATCAACTCTCACTGTTGGAGGAGGAAAGGCAGAGGGTTGCTGCCCTCCGACGGATGCAGATTGAATCAGAGCAGTTTCGCTACTTTGAGGATCAGTTACGCCAGCAGGAAATAGCAAACAGGCGAGGAGAGGAGGCAGAACAAAAGGTAAACATAACACTCAAAGGTTTTACAAAAGTTTTTACTTAAAAAAAAAAAAAAGATTTGAAAAATGGTACTTTACTGTTTGTCTTTCACTTAAAGTTGACTTATGTAGATTTGATGAAAAATAACACTACTGTGTCAGTTGTTAAGGAATATCCACAAATTGATGCTGTGCATAAGAACAACTACTGAATCTATAGTATAAATTAACATGGTGATATTGTGTACTTAATTATACTTTCCTAGAAATATATTTTTTAAACTTTTCATAGTAATATAAGGCAAGTCTAGTGTTACTTGGGAATTTAGCCCATAGAACAAAATCTGGCTCACTTCAAAGATGTCCGTCTTCTCTTTAAAGAGGTGAAAAGAGTTCTTCAGTCATTTCTCTATCCAATCATCATGTATGTCACTGCTTCTCAGTCTAAATCAACTTGCGCTTTACATTTTATGTAGGATTTTTTTTTGGATTGTTGACTGTTACATCCTATTTTATCTCAATTTATTTTCTTCTATTTCCAACAGTTCAATCATTCTATACCTGTAGCATGCTTTCTCACCTACTCTGCTAATTAGCTTTTAGCCTGCTAGCGGTCCACTAGTGTACTCAACAAACTGTGCGTTATACCATCTTGTACACCCCAACCAGACTATTCTGTACAACTAACATAGGGATATCACTGACCTCTCCTTTGGACCTGCCATCCTGCTTTGGCCTCGCTGCTGTGGTACTGCTATGGACCAGGGCTGAGTGCACCCTCTCTGGCTACTGACGTCAGTAGCTAGCTGCAGCACCTCAATAACAGATATAGCATTGATCACATTTTTTTTCAAGATTCCTTTATCAGTCCCGCAAGGAGAAATTTGGATTTCTCTGCATTTTAACCCATCCTATTGTATAGGGGCAGTGAGCTGCCAACCTATGGCGTTCGGGGAGCAATTAGGGGCTCAGTGTCTTGCTCAAGGACACCTCGACATGCTATATGCAGGACCGGGGATCGATCCTGCAACCTTCCGATTGCCAGATGGCCGCTCTACCCATTGAGCTATGCTGCCCCCTGCATTGGAACTACTGAACCTCAGCTGTCGCATCACTCCAAAATGCCTAGTTAACACCACTTCACCCACTTCACCCAGACTATTGTGTTACCTCTGCAATAGGCTCTGGACTTCTCATTGTCAGTTTGTTTACTCTGATTATGCTATTCCATCTGTGCTGTGTGACGAGTGTTCTGTCATGGTGCAATGTCAATATCCTCACAACAAACTACTCATTCACTCTGAAGCCTCTGGTTTGTGTTGACCGTGTCACGCCTCTCAAGGGCCTATCTGAGCGTCTATGAACAACATTTCAGCATTCATGCTATTGAACTCTTGCTCCTTAAACGATAGATGACAGATAGCTAGGCAGATGGCCCACTACAATGCAGCCTTATACCTCAGCGTTGACTCTGTTGGCCCCCTCAAGACCCAGTCTGTCTCCTCCCATCCTGCACCCTAGTTCACCATTGAACTCCACATCATGAAAGCCCACTGGTTGTCAACTGGAGAGGCTCTATAAGAGGTCTGCCCTCACTCTCGACCTCAAGGCCTTGAAAGACCTCATGAAGACCCATAAAAAGCTCTCTCAAGTCAATTCAATTTGATTTGTATTGTCCATTATCACAAATCGAAATTTTGCCTCAGTCGACTTTACACTAACACAATATCCTGTGCTTAGATCCTCACGTCAGATAAGGTATAAAACCTTTAAAAAACTCAAATAGGGAGAAAAATAGGAAGAAACCTCAGGGAGAGCAACAGAGACAAGATATCTCTCACAAGATGGACAGGCATGAAATAGATGTTGTGTATACAGAATAAAACATGATTTATGGTATACAACACTCGGAAGATGACATAATTACATTGGAACTACAAAAGCGTTATTGATAATAATGATAATGATGATGTCCTTATATGGTGACAGTGCTAAAAAGCGAACATCTAGAATGTAATTAAGTCAGCTCAAGCCACTACGCTCATTCTCATAATATGAAGAATATGGTCAGAGGGACAGATTGATTGATGGATAATAAATTTAGAGGAGAAAGTAGTATTAGTAGTAGAGAATAACAATCCAGCCATTGTAGTCTAGACCCACCATGGTGGCTCTCTCCCAGACCAATATGCATTACTACTCTACGATCTTTTGCAAGCGGAAAACATCACCCCAGAATATGGTTCTCCATCATCAACTGATCAATTAATTCCTTTGACGGCCCCCCACCATTCAGCTGCCCCTGACCCCTGCTCCAAGTTTTCCGACTTCTTCCAAGCCAAAATGGATGTTATCCACCAACAGCTTCTGTTGCCTTCCCTCTCTCCTCCTCATGCACTTTTGCTGCAGGATGATGCTCCCCCTGCCATATGCTTACTGAAGTACTGGCTTTTATCTTTCTTCCCTGTGGATGCTCCTGATATAGGTAAGTTAGTCACCGTAGCCAAGGCTTCAACCTCTTCCCTGGGCCTCATCTCCACATCATGAAAGCATGTCTACCTACTCTGCACTCAGCTTCTCTTTGGCATCTGGTATGGTACCCTCCAGCTTCAAAACGACTGCAGTCACCCCCATCCTCATAGAGTCAGGTCTAGGCCCCGATGACCTCACTAACTGCTGGCTGATCTCTAACCTTCCTTTTTATTCTTCCCTTTCCTGGAAAGAGCAGTTGCTGCCCAACTTCATGAGCACATGCCTTACCATTAGCTCTATGAAACTCTCCAATCTGGCTTCAGAGGACACCACAGCATGGAGACTTCCCTTATCACTATCACCAAAAACCTCCTCATTGCTGCTGATTCTGGCCACATCAGTGCTCTCATCCTCCTGGACCTCTTCTGCATCTTCCGACACTGTTTCATACACCATTCTCCTCAACTACTCATCTAAATACCGAGGCCTCATTGGTGTTGCTCTCTTCAGTTCAGATCATCCGCCACAACTTTTTTAGTTTCCGTTGCATTGAGATGCAGCATTACCTCAACATCAAACCATCCTCTCAGCTCCCCCACAATCTCTTGTCAGCCTATCTTCACCAAATAAAAATCTTGGGGTCATCAAATCGACTAAAATAAAATAACAATAGGACAGGGCTCATGGTTGTGGCTCCCAAGGCACTGCTGTGGAGGGTTGGGGATCTTCTCCATGTGGACAGCTCTTCCATTGACTCACCCCAAGAAGTCTGTAGCATTGTTGTCATTGTGGATTCTACCCTCTCATTCCAATCACTCATCAATATGTCTCCAAATCTGCTTTCTTTCATCTCAAAAACGCCTCCAGATTCTGTCCACTTTAATACTAAATGGTGGGGACCCTCCTCCATGCCCTCATCACCTCTTCTCTGGATTATTACTATGGAATCCTGTCAGGGGTTCCTAGCTAAGTTTTAGACAGCTTTGAGTATGTGCAAAATACACCTGTCAGGTTTCTCACCTGCACCAAGACCTGGAAACACATCACCCTCAACCTCGTCCACCTTCACGGGCTCCTGGTCAAATCCTACATTTTCTATGAGATCCCCCTCCTCAACTACAAATCCCTCCTTGGCCTAGCCCCTCAGTACTCATCAGACCTCCTCAACCCCTTTATTCCTCCCAGAATCTGCAGTCTGCAGACCCAGACCAGCTTTCCATCTCCCACACCAGCCTGCATATTTTTGAGGAGAGAGCCTTTAGTCTCGCAGCACCACCTTTTGGAACTCTCATTCCGCAGTGATCTGTAAGGCTGTGTATTTGAATAATTGAAGAAATAACTCTTAATAACTTACATTTTTGCTAAGCCCCTGTGGTTTTTAGTCTTTTAATCTTTGTCTGTAATCTTTTTTTTTAGCCAGTGTTTTTCTCTAGTGTGAAATTTCCTCTGGTCTCTTGAAAGGTGCTATACAAACTGTTATGAAGTATTTTATGTCCTTTTTATAAACCGGAAAAAGTTACTCATGTTTTATTTCTCCTCAAATAGATTATTGTGATTCCCTCCAGTCCTGCCTTCATTAAAGTCCAAGTTCACAATCAAAATATTGAAGCCCAATTTCATCAAAATGAACCATATATTTGGGTGGGAAGCGTCAGCTGCTATTGACCGGAATGTTAGTTAACATTGTCAGCCTTCCTGGCTTCACTTGCTAGGAATCCTGCAATGCACAACAGAAACAGACAGAAATAGCAGGCAAAGTCAAAGGGTCATGCAACTATGAGTTTATTGGATAAGTAAAGATGGTTGGCCTCTGGTCATACTGGTCAAACTGGTCAAATCAGCATCTTGGGACAGTAAGAATAGTCTGTGGAGCGGCATAGCTCAGTGGGTAGACCAGTCGTCTTGCAATCGGAAGGTGACAGGTTCGATCCCTGGTCCTGCTGTAAAGTATCTCGAGGTGTCCTTGAGCAGGACACTGAAGCCCTAACTGCTCCCTGAGCACCATATGTTGGCAGCTCGCTGCTCCTATACAATAGGCTGGGTTAAAATGCAGATAATCCAAATTTCCCTTTGCGGGACTGATAAGGGAATCTATTTATTTATTTTTGACCAATTCTAATAGTATGACTAGAGGCCACCTCCAAAATCACCACTCTTTTTAAAACAGTCTTAAAAATAATTAATATATATGAATGGATAGAAAGATAGATATTACTACTAGGTCAATATATATTTGCTAGTGCTTGAACATGGCCATA
The DNA here is from genome assembly GCA_900302585.1 of Regalecus glesne. Taxonomy (NCBI): domain Eukaryota; kingdom Metazoa; phylum Chordata; class Actinopteri; order Lampriformes; family Regalecidae; genus Regalecus; species Regalecus glesne. The sequence goes on from OMLC01069587.1 coordinate 18,148, forward strand.
TAAGAATGGATGACCTCTCTTTCTCACAGGCCGAGCATAAAGTCCCTGAAGTGACAGATGGCTCCTGTTTGTCCCGGCAACCAATTCGACATAATGTATCCCCCCAGGGTGCAGATTCAAATAAGAATAAGCAGCCATCTTCTATTAACAGATCAATAGCCACCCTTGCCGGAGTACAGAGTGAGTATATTCACGCATACACACACACACAAAAGTATACTTGCAGCCT
>OMLC01069599.1:7722-19421 GCA_900302585.1 Regalecus glesne
TAGATGACAAAGCATACTTGTGTGTGTGTGTGTGTGTGTGTGTGTGTGTGTGTGTGTGTGTGTGTGTGAGAGAGATATATTTGGATTAGAAGAGGTTAAGTGTTCATTTGAAAGACAATCCATGGAAATAAACTTTATATCTGATTGTTTTGGTGTATGGTGCTTGTACCACCTACCCGAAGGGAGGAGTTGGAACAGTTAGAGGGGGTATCATATTCTACAGTAGTGGTTCTCAACCTTTTATGGTTATTGTGCCACCACTCATACTTTATTAAACTTGAAATGCCACCTTATAGGCATGACATTAACCATATGTTTACTTAAATAATTGAAGGAAAATTGTGCATTGTAAAAAACATACATTTTTATGAAATAAAGTAAAATAATAATAAAGATAGTGGTAACTTTTATTCAATAAGAAAGAAGAGGAAAAAGTCCTTTCACCATCAGTGTGAAACTTCACCTTGTCTCTCACTTGTGGCCTTTGACATTCTGGAGGTATATGTAGTGACAGTAGTGATAAGGGTTTTATCTAAAGATAGTCTGTTCCTGTACTTGTTGATTTTGATCATGACTGAACATGAAACCTTGCACAAATATGAAAATGTGAGTTCAAGCAGTTCATTCAGATAAATAACTAGAGTTGGTCCCCTTCCTCATCATGGCGATAGTTAGCCTATATTAAATCACAGATACATAAATTGCTTAGCTTACTATACCTTGTAAGCTTATATGTGAGATGTGTGTTTGCATATGTACTGATGGTGTATATGTATATGCTATAAAATGTATAATTATGTGTCCAATTATAAATCTTTCTTAATTTTTTTCTAGCTTCCTCTTTTCCTATGTCTAGTTTTCCAGTTTGCATCACCCATGTGCAGTGCCTCATTCAAGCTTGGTGTGTGCTTTGTGAATGAGGGGTGGTCTCAATTCGTAGTATTTTGTGCTGAATGGACAGATTGTTCTCTCATATAGCCATAGGGGGCAGTGCAAGATAGCAACAAATGGCTTTCAATGCACCCTTATATTCACTCTGGCATGGCCCTTTTCTCCCCGTGCTCTTCTTGCCCTCCTTGTCAGGGTTTGAGCTTAATTCCTTGCTTCTGTTTTTGTACCTCTCCTCTTCTATTTTTTTTTACTTCTTTGTTTTTGTGTCCTTTCTTCCCTAATCTATATTCCTCCACTTCTCTCTCATGTCATCCCATGCTCCTTGCCTATAGCCTCTATGCTCGTGTTCATCCTTGAATGCTACAAAATTTTAAAAGCTCTGGGAATCATTTTTACGGTTATTATGTATGAGGACATTTCATCAAGTAAACTTCAAAATTCAATTGTATTCTATTGTTTTAATTAAGTAAATGGTTTTATCACTTAAATCAATTGCCTTCGATATATCAGCTTGTAATAAAACTATATACTCAAATAAACCCTTCTTTTAAAAATATTTTGTGATTAACAAAGATACACAAACTGCTAAAACAACTTAACAAAAATGTGCATTGGCACGATGAGATGGTTTGTCTAAATACATGCTATGTCCCAAGGTGAGGTTGTTCAGTGAGGAATGTAAAGATAGTGGATAAGTCTTTTCGTGTTACAATTAGTTCCCATGTTGTGGCGGTTGGATATGGATGAGTATCCTCCCTGAAGCCCCACGGAGGGATTGGACCTTTGATGGCTGGTTTTTCATTTCCTGATGCACATGCTCTACTGCTACTATGAGCTGATATTTATTTTGTCTTGTCCCTTGTAAAAATTTAACTCCTTCACTCAGCTGCATAGCATTTGCTTTTTGCACTCCTACATATTCATATTAAATACAAACAAACGTTTTCTTTCAATAAAAAGGTACATTTTACCTCTCTTGCTGTATTTATCCTTCCCTAACATCACTTCAACTATTTTTAACCATTTCCTCACTCCCTCTTTCTTTTTCCAGTTACCATTAACTAGATTTAGACTCTTCTTCTTTGAACCGGTAATGTTTGCTACATAAGGATTTATTATTACAATAAATCCTTGCGTGTGTGTGCGTGTCCCCTTTTATCTCTCGTATTAGTCTTCCCTTCTACATTTTTTCCTTGTTGATTCTACAGAGTACGTACTGGAACAAAACATGGCACTTGTATAGGATTGTAGACACTTGACTGTTAAAGTAAACCATCAAAATATTAGGGTGTGTGAGCGAATACATTTTTTGAAGTTTGTCTCATTTGAATACATTTCTTTGAACCTATATTTTTCCTCCAGCCATAATATTCAGAGCTGAAATAACTTTTGTATATCGAGTAAGTTTGCACAAACATTATTTTGAACTTGGTGGCTCACATAAACGACCCTGAACGTGACAAATAACTAAAGAATAACAGCTTAGCTTTAAGGTTATCTTATAAAGGAGAGAATACAGTAACAAGCAGCCATTCCAGTGTTTTGACCGCTAAGTTAACTGGAAACCTGCAATAATGTGAAGGTTGAAGACTTGTAAAAGGCTGAAAGTTGCATAACTTTAAAAAAAAAGTATGTTGGAATTGAGGAAGGACATTGCTAAGGAGAATGCAGAGAGAGAGAGAGAGAGAGAGAGAGAGAGAGAGAGAGCGAGAGAGCGCCCCTTGTTTGTTCTTACTTGCTTCCCTATCCTCACTCCATCTCTAGCTTGGGTACGAGTGTGGAAAGTAAACCAGACATCGATTACATTTCACATGCCAGGAAACCATTGACTGCTTTTCTCAACATCGGAGAATTGACGGAACACTGGATGAACCAAATATCTACTACCAATACTTCTTTAGGCTGCTGCCTGCAGGGGTTATGATAGCGAATCATCCGTTTGCATGTATTCATGTCTGCATTTCCTGTCACACCACCCACCTGCCTGCTCTTCCTCAACACATCCATAAACCTCCTCTTGACCTTTCTCTTTTCATCTTGTTTGGAAGCTCCATATTCAGCCTCCTTCTTCCAATATACCCAGAAGCTCCCCTCCACGTGTTTCCAGACCATTTTAATCTTGCCTCCCTTGCTTTATCTCCAGACCAACCACTGAGGTTTGCCTCAAATGTACTTGTTGCTAATACTGGCCTCCTTTATTGCTCCAAACAGAAATCTTAGCATCTTCAACTCTGCGACCTCTAGCTCTGCCTTCTGTCTTTTCATTAGTGTGACTGTCTCTATACCATACGACATGGCTGGTCTCACTACCATCTTGTAAAACTTCCCTTTTAGCTCTTGCTGGTACCCTTCTGTCACAAATTACTCTTGACACTCTTCTCCACCAATTACACCCTGCTTGCACTGTCTTCTTCACCTCTCATCCACACTTCCCATTACATGGAACAGTTGACTATAAATATTTAAACTCATGCACCTTTCTCTCTCTCTCTCTCTCTCTCTCTCTCTCTGTCTTTCTCTTTCTCTCTCTCTCTCTAGCACTTGCATACTTAAAAATAAAGGTCCTTCATACGAACAATGCATATTAATTATTATTTAGAGGGTAAATATGTCATATTTAGCCATCACGCTAATTGTCGTGTTTTTTCAAGCAATTAAGGGTTCAATGTCTTGCTCAAGGACACTTTTACACACTTTTTATAGGAACCAGGGATCAAACCACCAACCTTTCAGCCACTAGATGGTCGCCCCACTGCATGAGCTATGCCGCTCCTATAAGTCACTAATCTTCTGTGTAACATACATTTCTTCACCAAAATGTTTATTTCATCCACCCAAGTAGGTGTAAATGTCCTATTTGAATCAATGATCCAAGATTTGTAGATGGCTTAAGTGCCTTCAAATCAGTACAACATATTGTCCACAGACCCTCAGATAGAATAAGAAACAACCCCCTTAAGAAAGGAAAGAAACAAGCTGAAAAATAGGCAGAGATCTTAAAGACAGCAACAGAGCATTGAAAGGCTGCTCACTAATACAAGGGACATTTGAGAAAGAAAACCTTTGAATCTAGCAGTAAGTGAACTGAGCACAGAAAATAGAGAACTTAGGTGAAATAAATAGGTTGGAGAAGACTTAGCATAAACAGAGGTCATTGATCTCATGAAGCACAACCTGAGGAAGGCAGAAGACAGATGCTATATCAACGATATTATCAAGTCATTCCTTGTATTTACATAACAGTAGATTGTTTTCTGACTGGGAAAAAACACCTCATCTTAATCACATTCTACCCATTGGGGATAAAGTATATGAAAGTAATCCATATAGAATGTTTATTTGGTAAAATTATATATATACTATTCATATTAAATGCAGTGGTTTCAGCATTATTCTCAAGTCAGATTTCTTTAAATGTACTTAGTTACTGCACTCCCCTTTATTCTACACAGTTCTTTGTAGTTGGAGGTAAAATTGGGTATTGATTATAATGTATTGCTTGAATTAAAGACAAAAAGCAGAAGATGATCTAGTTCTTGTCCAGGAAGTCCCCATTGTAATAATACCCATCATCCTTTGGCCTTTACAATATCTCCAGCCACTCTACAACATACCCCGCTTTGGATCCCCCATCATCCCTTTATCCTCCAAATGGCTGTACTGTGACCGCAGATAAAGCCCTGGTCACAACTACCTTTATCATTCATCTGAAAAAGTGCTGTATGGCTCTCATACAACCAGTCTTGGTACTCTCATTACTAGGTATAATGCATGTGTAGCCCCATAATCCCCCTAACTGTACTTAGATCATTTAAGGGCTACTGCCCATGTTTAGCAAATGTGTCATGAGTATGTCCTATGCATCATTTATGTAAATACTAAATGGTTTCAATTCAACATACTGATTCCCATGTTATATACATTTGATTCCCTTTGCAACACAGGCTGTCCTGTTGAGATAGCTATGAGGGTCTTGAGAAATTCAAGAGCAAAACCTGATGACAAAATGGCATGGACACAATGAGCTTGCTTCATACTTAAAATGATGAGGGAGAACTGAGGGCAGAGGCTTGTGCTCGTGCTCACGTGTGAATTGTCATAGAACAAACAAGTCTATTTGTTCCAGGCTAGCAAAACTTTGCAACCATCATCATCTTTTGCTCAGATGAGAACAACCTCAAAAGTTCATAGAAAAATAAGCTGTTTGCAGCATTGCTTTAACAAGAAAAATAATATTTCTTTCTTCTTCTTCTTCTTCTTGTGGTGAAAGCAGGGCATAAGAGTTATGTAGAGGTTTGTTTGGATTCATTGGTGTTTTTTGAAGGGATTTTTTGTTTAAAATTCATCACACTCGAGTTTAAAATGTTTATTATTGAACACAAACAGGATTTTTTCAGATTTTGAAAGGAGGTTTTTTTGTGAAGTGTTCTCAGAGAGTGGATAGTGGACTCTTGTATATTTTCTTTTAATGACTGTGTCTGGGACCTTACAAGAGAGGCAGGCCAGGCTTAAGGACAACCGAGTCATTTCATGTTCCACCTTGTTTCTTTCCCTCCATCCACTCCAGTTTTCATCCAACTTAGGAGGGCATAATTGGTCCATTGATTGGCAACAAGTGTGATGTAAGATAGCCTTGACAGAACAGAGGAGAGACAGACGGATGATATGTTCCTTTCTCTGTGGTTATTCCAGCAGACACAACTACTAGACAGGTTGGTGAAAGCATTCAAGGTTTATCATACTCAATGGGGTGGTGAGATTGTGAGACACTTTATATATTTATGAACAGAAAAAGAGAGATAGATTTGGAAAAAAAGAGTGACAAACATATGAACAGGTTGGATCCCTGAAGTTGTGGCTCCCTTGGTATTAAGTAACCTTCCAGGAGTTTGAATAAATGGTACAATGACAAACAAATGACGTGAGAGAGGGGAATGGACCAAAAAAAGTTTTTGTTTTTTCATCCATCCATCCATCCATTGTCAACCACTTATCCAAAAATGGGTCGCGGGGGGGTAACTGGGGCCTATATCTGTTCACGTTGGGCAAGAGGCGGGGTTCACCCTGTATAGGTTGCCAATCTATCACAGGGCAGAGCAGTTAGGGGAACAGTGTCTTGCTCAAAGACACCCCGACTTACTTCTCTGCAGGACCGGGGATCGAACCTGCAACCTTCCGATCGCCAGGCGACCGCTCTACCCACTGAGCCATGCCGCCCCATGCTTTTGTTTTTTTTTAATGATTTTTTTTCAAGTTTTATTCAATTTTAGCGTGTATGTGTGTATGTTCTATAACTCTATACCCATATGGGAATAAAATCAGAATTGCTTGGTTGACTCGGTAGAAGTTTACAGGAACCCCTCCTGTCTGTGTCCACCATTTATTAGATGTATCATCGAAATACATGTTTTTTTCACTTTCATCCTCAGCATGCTCTTCATACCATCCCTCCAAATCTGATCACCTTTCTGAATAATCCTCTGATTTGCACACAAATCTCTGTGACATACTGCACAAGATGTACGATACTGTAAGGGCTACTGGGAGTTACAGGAGTGACAGAGAGGGGGATTATTTTAAGATTCCCGTCACAAATTTCAAATAATGGATTATTCTGGCGGCCAGTTTAGATGATTACCAACCTCAAGAGTAGACTGTTTCAAAGCTCCATAAGATTTTTAAATGACAACACTTTGGATGCTCCACAGTTTCTCTGGGTTTGTCAGTGGATACCAGATTAACATTGAATAAAGCTCAGCTGCTCCTGTAGGCTTTTCCTGACTTCTTCTTGTTTGGAGCTGAGTGCAAAAGCCATGGTTCATAAAGAGCTTACAAAGTATGAATTGGATCTAGTCAAAAGATATCAATCTGAAGAGAGGTACAAAATAACTGATATGGCATTAGCCATATCAGCACCTGCAGAGAAGGGTGTTGGCATGTCCTTTAGCAAGACACTATTTCCCTAACTGCTTTACCCTATGATGGACTGGTGACCTTTCCAGGGTGTGTCCTCGCCTTTCACCCAATGAGAACTGACATAGGCTCCTATTCCCCCGTAACCCGATTTCGGACAAGCGGTTGACAATGGATAGATGGATGGAAAAAACAATGTCAAAAATGGCCTTTGAGGGGTATCACTTTAAAAATTCAAGACCCAGAAACGGCCATTCGTTGTTTCAATTAGGATTTGCAATTGCCGTGAATGTAACCACGGTAACTAGTTTATTGTGGTGCCCCTGTAGTCATGGATGCAGTTATCCTAAGTTAAACACAGCTCAATGTGCAGCTGCAAAGCCAATTACTTGTCTTTTAGGGGTCTTAATAAATCGGGCCCTGTGTTTGCTCTTGGTATTATACCCTAAAGCTACACCAGTGCACTCGTGTGCGCAAGAAGCATGGCACCCATACAAATCTTATCCACTCCCCAATATTGTCAAGAGACAAAGTTGACAGATCGATTATTAAATTGTCGGATTCTGTAGAATATTTCAGCTCAGAAACTGGCAAAGGAATGAGTCTGTCGGGGTGTCCTCTACCTCACTTGATACAGATATACGTGATATGTCTATTTCTGCCAGAGATACTGCTTACTCATTGATCTCACTGTCCCCAGAGATGGTGTGGTCCACAGTGACATCAGCTCCCACAGACAGTTTATGCTCTTCTGTCACCGCATTTTATTCAGTAGCAACTTTTCTCAGTTCTTCCGTAAAATGTTCATTCTCCTTAGCCATGGTGCTTTTAGTGCTCTTCATGACTGCAGCCCCACCCATCTCTTCAATCTTCCTCCCTTCAGTTTTCTTACTGGTCAGACTTATATGACCCTCACATAATCTAACCTCCTCTATTACTTTTGCTTTAGCAGGTACACCTTTGTGATCAAGATCATAACCCTGTGTGGCAGCTCCCTGCCCCTCGGTGTTCATCTTCTCCATGTCTTCGGTCAACACTCTGTCCTCCAGTGTTAGAATACCTACCTCATCTATCACGCTGTCTTTACTGGAGATTAGGTTAGTGCCCATGTCTTTTATATCTTCAGTGATAGACAACACTGTAATAGTCTCCTCACCCCCATCGAATTTCCCAATAGCATCCTCTGATTCATCTGTTCTGTAATCTGCTGATTTTTTTGGCCTCTTGAGCTCTCCTGTCCTCAGCCATCAATTTATGGGAATCAACGTTAAATGATAGGGTTGGTTCCTGACTGGGCAGTGTTGGTGCTATTTCACAATCTTTGGGGGGGATTATTTGTGCCTGCAAATTTACACCAGAATAAATAATTCTCTCTGTTATTTTGTGGTCACAGATCTCAGCCTCTGCGGTTTCCACGGCCTCAATCGGTTTACCTCCTGCATGGCACTTGTTTGATATCGGGCTGCCTTCAGTGAAACTGTTTTCTTCATAGGGCTTACAACCCTCAGTGACTGTTCTCCTCCATATTGTTCTATGCTTTAGCTTTTTTATATTTCTATCTTCCTTCATAAGAGTATTTGTCAATATTACAGTGCTTTCAGCCCCTCTACTGTTGCCTTCAGAGGATATCTTATCATAATGTGTCATTTTTACCTCTGTCCTTTCACTTTCCGGTGGAAATGCTTCCTCATGGACTATTGTGTTCTCACTCTCATTTATTTGAGTGTCCTGCGTGGCTGAATTGCCTGCGATATCTTTAAGATTTTCAAATGATGTTCCAGAAGTTCCACTTTCTTTAGAATTTCTATTTTCTACAATTTGCATGACTTCCTTTCTTTTCATAGCAGTTCTGGTTGCTTTCCCCTCCTCTTTATCTTCAAGGCCCTCAGCGGCATTATTACCCTCTGTGATTTCTATCTCCCCTTCGCTGTCACCATCCTTATGGTTTTCACTGCGCTCCCTTTTGTCACTGACGGTTTCCTCAGATTTATCACCATTTTCGGATGCTGCAGTTTCAATCTTTTTATTCTCCCCAGGTTTGGCATTTTCCTCTGATAGTGACACTTTTTCTATTTCCTTGATACTTTCATACGTCGTCTGCTGCCGTTTACTTACACTGTCTGCCACTTTTGCCTTACCGCTGCCTTCCTCATTATTCTCAGCACCTGGGCTTTCAGTTGTGTTTGTCTCATTTTGCCTTTCCTCTGCCTCTCTGTTTTGATCCATTTGCTCCATTCCCCCAGCACATTTTGTCTTGTTCTTGTAAGTGTCAACATTTGCCTTGGCTGAGTTGCTATGTCCTTGTATTGTGCGTGAGATTTTCTTCTCTTTAGGGCTCAAACTATCCTTGGTGCATTTAATTTTCCTGTTTTCATCCTTTTCGACAAAAGGGACATTATTAGGAGCGACGTTCGTCTCAGGACTATCGTTGTCATGGATGAACATTAAGTCCAATTCAGCGTTTGTTATGATCACTGATTTTATGATAACTCTCACTTCCTCCACCAGTATTTGGTTTTTAGAGATCTTCTTTTTTTAAATTATAACTTTCCCTTCTGCGATATCTGTTTGCTCATCTTTGAGATTTTCATTATCTGAGTCAATGCTTTCCCCCTTAACTTCACTCTCTGACATAACATTAACTTTCTCATTAATTCTAACACTCGGAGTTTGTTCAATGTTTCCTGTCATCTCATCTTCCACATACGCGGCATGGTCTTCTGCATTTCTAATTTCCCCAACATGTGTAATCCCTCTCTCCTCTCTCTCTTCTTCGCTGCTCTCCCGGAGCTTTTGCAACCTGGACGGTGTGCAGGAGGGGACAAACAAAGCTTCAGACTGTCACAGGTCACAATTCAAAGGTCACTGCAGGGATCAGAACTTCATTAAGGATGTGGAAAAGGTGTAATGTAAGCAGTGTTTTCAAGCTCTGGAAACTTCTACCCTACTGATGGGAAACAACTGACCGTAATCAATTGTTAACCCCTCTGTTGTATCCATTTATGCTACTAGCACATGCAGTAAAATAAAGTTCTATCGCAATGCAGGCAAAGTGAATGCATCTCAAATCTTGACTGAAGGTTTAAGGTCCGCGTACTAAATCGCCCCCAAAAGCTATCTATAGTTTGGCAAAGTTTCAATCAGTAAGAGTTTCCTTAAATTCTAACTAATAGAAATGTTGCCAGGTAAAATAAAATAGATATTGGAAGAGATTTAGTGTGCAGATCTTACTCTTTCATTCTAGTTTGGCTATTTTTGTCTAGCGACTTAATATTTTCTGGATGGGTCCATACTTGGTGCCACATCCCAAATCTTGAAATGATTTCGCAGAAAGCAAGACAAATTGCAGTAAGAAACAATACTCTTTCAGTTTACTTAAATAATTGTTCCATTTTTGTTGTTGCAACCTGGGTCTTATTTTGATCTTCCATCGCGCATGTTGTTTATGGTGGGATTCTACTCACCAGCTTCATTGTGGAGCTCTTGGACATTGGACATCCGCTTGACACAGCTTCCCAATGGCTTGTTATGGGGTAACCGAATATGAGCGTCACACGTGTTTCAACAAGTCCAATTCAACCCAATTATCTTGACTTCATATTTGGAAGTGAAAACAAAAGTGAAAGTCAAATGTTTTTTTTTAGTTTTTTTGGGGGTTTTTTTAACCAGAACTGTTGAATACTATCAAAGTCACAAAAGAGGTGAATCTGTTCAGCTGGATCAGAAGTTCATTTCAGAACTGTTTCGTCACTCACCAGGTGACTTCTTCAGTCTGAGACTGAAGAAATCACCTGGTGAGTGACGAAACTTTTCTCAATAAACCTCTGATCCAGCTGAACACATTCACCTCTTTTGTGATTTCCCTACCTGGATTATTGAGCATGCATCAAGACAATACTATCAAAGATCAACCAGATCAACCACCTCCTGGTTCAACATGTAGGAAAGACCATTCTACTTACCTTTGATAGTAGTAACCAAACATCACTAAATTACTCAGCCAGAGGTCCTACATGAGGACAGGCTGACTAGGGTTTTTATGCTTTGAAAGGACAGGTTTAAGGATTATGTCCATACAATACCATTGTAATGCTGTGTCTATCCAGTGGTGGTCCCGTGTTCAAAATCTCCAAAAGGAAACCAGTGATTAAAATGACACTTACAACTTATAGATAATGTGCATGATGGCAAAACAAGACCCATGTTGTAAACATCAGAATGATCATTTAAGTAAATGTTTTGCAAACAGAGCCAACGCGTGCTGGACATGGTAGAAAAGCTTGTTCTGTCTGCAGAGTAGAATATTAGATGATAATGCATGAGCAGCAATGGGGAGTGGGCGCAGGGGCGTGGAAGTGTGTGTGTGTGTGTGTGTGTGTGTGTGTGTGTGTGTGTGTGTGTGTGTGTGTGTGTGTGTGTGTGTGTGTGTGTGTGTGTGTGTGTGTATCTGCATTAGTGCAAGAAGACAGTAAAGAACTTACTCTGGCTCGTCCTCGTTTTCCTCCTCCTGGATATTGGGTAGTCTTTTCAAAACAAACAGCGGGCAGGATAGTTATGGGATGTTGTCTCCATGGTGACAACATGTCCTTGTAGACAGGTGGCATGTTGGGGGTGCTTTTCTGGATGTGTGTCTACTGTATGTGAATAGCTGTGTGGTAATGCCTGTGCTGTTCACACTGATGTAATGTTCGGTCCCACATAGCGCTTTGAACAACAGCCGATGTACGTCACTACATCTCAGTGGTGCTAAGAGTTCCAGGAGGAGACCAGGTCAGCACTTTACACTCACACTGTGTGTTCTATCACCATAGTCATCATAATCATCCTCATCACACATACGACTCGAGATAATCCAGCACAGCAATTGGAGATCTCACTCTCTGTTGCATGTATTA
>OMLC01069626.1:0-10808 GCA_900302585.1 Regalecus glesne
GTGGGGGGTTGGGAGGGGGGGGGCAACATTCAAGCGTTAGTCCAAGTACCCCACAGTTACTACTGCTTTCTTTGCCCATTTCAGTTAACCCTCTGGTTAAAGGAAGGTAACCCGACCCTTGCTATGCACTTCAGGACAACCTCAGCCGGCGGTTTAAGCGGAGCAGACGTCTAGCAGGCGCATGTGGCCGAGCCAGGGATGAGAGAGGTAAATGTAAGGGAAGGACCGACGGCACTGGAACAATAGGGCCTCTGTGTCTCGGCACCCCTCTGGATCACATTTCCTCCAAGGTCCAGATCGAAATGCGGCGGGGGCCCTGTCGCTGATCTAGCAGGCGGGCAGGGAAAGCCACACAGAGGGGAGGGTGCCGTGTGTCAATAGTGATTAGGATCACCATCACCGCTGTGGCGGGTGAGGGGCAAACTTGGGAGAAGAGAAAGGGGGAAGAAGGGGAAGGTGAAAGGGAACATTTCAGCCCTTGTTTGTTGCCTGTGGTTCAGAAGTGACTCATGGCTTCAGTGCTTGCTCACGTAGAGACTTTTAGTCCCCCCGGAGAATCTAAACCAAGCAGTTTAAATGGAGGGAGCAACCTGGCGCACCTTGCTTTTCGGATCGCAGTGAGGACAGAAGCAAGATAAGGTGTGTTGTAAATACTCTGTCGTCATCCAAGAGTAGCTGATTTGTGCACGCTCATTTGCTTTCAGGCTAAGGGTTAAGGTACGAACAAACCTTGAAACACATTGAAAAACACAAACAGAACAAAAGATATCCCGGCACTTGGCTTGAACTCTTAGCTCCTCACTGGAAGCCCCTCTGCTCTTTTGTTGGAAAATCCTCACACAGATCTCATCCATTAGAAAGCAATACATTATTGGCTGCTTGAATCCAGTGTGCAGACAGGTTTCCCCCTCATCAAGTATTTAATTGATTAATGATGGAGGGATCCACTACTTCCTGCTTCACAAATCAGATAAAGGAGCACAAACCTCTGGAAGTCAAAGTCTATGGAGGAGTAGCGTGCCTGCAGGATGGCCCAAAGGCCCCAGAAGAAATTGGATGCCTGGAGAATGGAAGAAAAGAAAAATGAGAGGTAGAACAACTAATGAATTGCATGACACCGATGTTAGTAGTTAGGAGGCCCCATTCATCATCTGTTCATGAGAAGGCAATGACCCCAACATTGGCAGGGTTAAAGGTACTATTCCCAGTCTGCCCGGTTGGCCAGTTGAGTCCGAGAAGTATCGACCAATCCCGTTTGACTAGGTGGAGATTACTTCGGAAACGTACTCTGGTCGCATGTCGGTAACAGTCCGTGTGGGCAGCCGAGGAGGTGTGACGCACTGGGCGAAATATCATCTGGACCTTAAACGCCTACAAAAAAAAGTACCGACGTCTGTGTATCGTGTGGAGAAACATTTGACCCATATCGACTCATATCAACTCTCACGACTCCAACTCTGTTCTTTCATCTCATGTTGCTAATCCAACTGCAAATAATGACGGCCGCATGGAAGATGAAGTCTTTGTAGGAATCCAAAGTGAGCAGCCAGCAGCTACACCAAAATATTGGCTATTGTCCCCGGAGCTGAAATGAGATCAGAATATTTAGCTCTGGAGACTGACATTGCTGCAAAAGTAAAGGGCTGTGTAGCCCCCATGCAGCTTAAGGGGTGAATCATGGCACTTACATTGAAAATAATGTCCTTTTAAGTCAAACATGCTAAAATGTGTCTACTCATAGCTCTGTAACTAGCTTCAGAAAAATCTTTCAAATCGATTTTTTTGGATTTTGACTGGCAGTGTGTTGGCTGCTATTACTGGCGTTTTAGCATATAGTGCTCTGGCGAGTAGGAGCCGTTTTCTTCACTTTTTTTTTTCTTGGAGTTTTTATTCAGGAACAGACGGCCTTTGACAATTTGACAGGGAATATACGTGTTTTAAAGTTCTTTGGTGCTAGTTTTATAATTTGCAAAGGTTTTAAACAGCAAAAGCAAATCATCAGTGTGATTTGTGTCATGGCAGGTCAGTGTAACTTTTAGAAAGCTTCATTTTCTGCTGAATAAAGAATTCTTAAGAGCATTTGGTGAATACACTGAAAACCCAACTGGTCTAAGAATTAATCTGCTTCCAAATTATACATTATTAATTTTATCAGTGTTAATAACCTTGTCTAATACGACGGCAGAGCTCAGGCGGTAGGGCAGCCATCTTGTAATTAGATGGTTTGAGCCCCGGTTCCTTGAGAAAGTGTGTTGAAGTGTCCTTTTGGTTTTTTCTGGGGGGGGGGTTCCATTATCAGTCTCACAGGAGGAAATTTGGATTTCTCTGCATTTTAATCCATCTTATTGTATAGGAGCAGTGAGCTGCCACCATATGATGCTCAGGGAGCAACTAGGGGTTCAGTGTCTTGCTCAAGGACACCTCAACATGCTTTCTGCAGGACCGGGAATCGAACCTGCAACCTTCTGATTGCCAGACGACCGCTCTACCCACTGAGATATGCCGCCACGTCCTTGAGCAAGCTACTGAACCTCTGATTGCATGGAACAACAGATGAAAACCAGCACGGTGGCTGAATCGGGCGAATTTACATTGTAATTGTTCATTAATATGCACTGTCCCTATATAGAGATTATTATTATCATCATTATTATAATCATTATCACTATTTTGATCGGGCCACGGTAGCTCAGTAGTTTCCGTGCTCACTTCGGGAGTTGATGAGCCAGGGGCAGCGGGTTCGAATCCACCGCGGGGTGTCAGGAAGAGTATTTGGCCTTAATCCCCCCAAGCTCCATCTAAGTCCACGTCTACCCCCACGACACGGGGACTATTCATAAAACAGGCCTCTCCATTATAACTCTTCTGATCAACATGCACGGTTAAAGAAATGGAAGCAAAAACTCGAGCTCACCATGTGTTCAAACGCCCTTCAATCCAGATTGTGCGCGATAGCGGAGTTCACTTAGCCTGCTCTATTATGTAAGGAGGTCAGAGCGCAAGGTCAGTTGAAGAACAGGGCTTTTTTTAGCATCTTGTTCAGGGAAACTTTAGCAGGGCAGATGTCTCCTGACGTAGGGATGTGAACATGGGTTGAACGGTGTCTTTCTAAGTACCGAGCCCCCACCCCCCACTCCCCCACTGCCCAGTATTCACACAGGGAAAACCAGATAGGCCCTTTGGGTATGACACAAAGAATATGAATATGAAACTGGATAGTCATTGATTAGCTGAGCTGAGACACTGGATGTCTTTGTGTATCATTGTGAGATATGATTCAGTGCTTATGATGTTAAAATCCAACTGAAGCTTTTCAAATTGGATTTATTTGGCAAAAATACAAAAGGTTGCTTTATGACTGATGCATAATTTTGCACTTCTGATGGATACGGTTTTTTTCGGGGGGGGGGTGATTTTTATAAGTTACGATTAAGACTCCGTGTTGTGCGGGTGGACACAAACTTAGATGGAACTCGGGGGATTAAAGCTGGATGCCCTTCCTGACACTCCACGGTAGGTTTGAACTAAAACATCTGGCTCGTCATTTCCTGAAGTGTGCACTCTACCACTGAGCCAGCCCCCCCATGACGGATCTAAATGCTATATCCACTGTTCCACTCAACTTATTATAATGCTCCCCCATATCTTTTAAAAAACCTTTATTAGAGCATTTATAGCATCTATACCTTTTCTGTATTACACTAAATAACCTGACAAGCCCTCCAGTGCCTCTCAGTTGCTGCGTGTGGACTGCTCTCCGAGCTGCAGCTGCTCCCCGACTCCACACCGTACAATCCGAATGACAAAGCTCCTTATTGAATGGTTACCTCCTTAATGGTTTTGCTCACTTAGGCTTGCGGACTTCTTTGCCTCCATAAATTTCTGTTGTTCTCCGCCCTAATTGTAAATCTTCATGGTAGGACCACTAATAGCAAGTCTTAATAAGATCCAGACAGGCCTCTGTTCTGCTGCCCAGTGATATAGTCACATTTTTATTCGATAATCAAATAAAGAGTGGAATGAAATACTTGCAGAGCAGTGTGCGGTCTTTTCTTGGCTTTATTCCCCCCTCCCTGGCAAATTTTCATCTCTTATCTCTGTCTTTGCTTGAGGAGAGAGATAGAATGTCTTTCCTTTATGATTAATAACAACTCTCCATCAAGAGACCATTAGCCTAATGCTAAGCCGAGACCGCCACTGACAGGGAACCATTGAGAAAAGCGGATGAGAAATGTGTGGGCATGGTGACATCACACGGCTACAGGCCTTGGCTCGTGCATGTGCGGGGGATCCTTGTCGGGTAGCGGACGTAAAGTAGACCCCACTCCGCCTTGGCACGTGCTGCCGGAGATTAACAATCAAAAGACATCAGCGTCACAGAAGTTTGGCACGTAGCCACTGTTAGCCACCGTCCCACACAACAGACACACCACAGCATTATCCGGATGGCCCACAGACAAGTCCCATGGCAATCCCTTATCTTCAAAGTCTGATCCATCTCTTTGTTTTTAAGCATTGAGACTTGACAACAGCCTGGATTCTATGGGGTGTCACATAGTTGAACGGTGCAAGCGATACCAAGTGAAAGGTCATGTAAAATAGTTCATCATCCCATAAAGATGTAGGTAATTAAAAATTGGAAGGAGTGAGACAGGATTGAAAATTCTTCGCATTTTCTTTTTATATCTTTTTCACATTACAACACACAGATTTACTAATACTGTCAGTGGACTGGCTGAGTGTGTGAAACTACACAGTACTATAATGAACTCTTTGTTCCATTACACTTGGTCATAACTCTTATGGAGTTGAGGCCACCTATGATCAATGACTATCACCGGCCGGTTCACTCTACATTTAGTAGTTCTGTGAAAAGTTTAAAAAGATTTAAAAAATGTTTGGGACAAAATAAAGCAAACCAGATGTCAATGGGTTCGATCCCACTGCAGGGTGTCAGGAAGGTTATCCAGCCTTCATCCCCCAAGCTCCATCTAAGTCCATGTCCGCCCCCACAACATGAGCGCTAATCGTGACACGTAAAACCGGATAAAGCAATCTGCTGCTGATATGTGGAGAGAAATGTCTGCACTCATTCTAATTTTTAAAAGAAAGGTAAATAATTAACTACTGATCATCTCGATAATCAAGGACCAGGGATCTTATTTGAACTTCCATCCTCCCAATATGACCGATTGGTTGTCAGTTGACCGTTTCTCCCACCTTCCTCCTGTCAAGAGTCATCCTCAGTTTGGCTCAGAAAGCCTGATTTTAACCATCGAGATGTTATTACTTCTTCTCGCTCTTCCACACCAAATGTATCCCCTCTTCGACTTTTTCCTGTTTTTTTTTTTGGCTGAGCCACGGGTTATTTCAAAAAAATAGTGTGCCTTCTCATCATTTCCAGGCTACTTCAAGAGACATTCACATCTCGCCAAAATTGCTAAGACAATTTTATATATTGTGTCAGGTTATGAAAGCACTTCCAGACTAGACCAGCACCACTTGAGCCACTAGAGAATGAAAACTGTGGTTATATAGAAAAATAATTTTGGCCGCTGTCTTTCAATTTTCCCTGCAGTGGTTTATTATCAACTCAGATGGAGTCCATCAAACGTTGTACAGTGATAGGCTAACTGTTGATCGGGTGGAGTTTCTGCCGGGGAGAGAGTTTTCGGGTACTGGAAAAGTAAATTGTTAAAATGTGACACTAAAGCGCTGCCACCCTGCTCTGGCTCATCACAAACATGCATTCCGCAAGACTGCTCACATATGGACATTGTTAAAGTACATACACTGATCCTATCCCATTATATTGAGATAACTGACTCCTCCACATGCCCCTTTTGAAAGAACTTACGCAAAGGAAATAGCTGTTGAAAGATTTGTCTTGTAAATAAAGTCTTCTCAAAAGGGTCGACGCACTCTTTAATGGCAGATTTCAACAAAGCCAGTAGGAGCAGTCACTCACCAGTGAAAACTTGCAGACCTGAACGTAGAGCTGTGTAACCTCCCTCTCTGTGACAGTGACCTCGTGTCCCGTGCTGCGTTTATAACTCTCCAGATAGGCCATCAGCCAGTCCCTCTGCAGCTCAGGGGTCGGGTACAGGCTGTAATCGATGTCATTCACACCTTGGACACACACACACACACACACACACATACACACACACACAAACATAAGTTATGACTATAAGTTTAACTATGCAGCTGGTTTTTAGATTCAGCACTTTCACAAGTAAGAATCCATCCATCCATTGCAAACCTTTTCTACTAACTCTAGATGTATGGTATGATCAGAGAGAGTACCCCAGTGCCTCACTGTCAATTCAAACAATAAAATAAAATAAAAATATAGATTCCCTTATCAGTCCCTCAAGGGGACATTTGGAATACTCTGCATTTTACCCATCCTATTGTATAGGAGCAGTGAGCTGCCACCATATGGAGCTCAGGGAACAGTTAGGGGTTCAGTGGCTTGTTCAAGGACACCTCAACATGCTTTCTCTAGGACTGGGGATCAATCCTGCAACCTTCTGACTGCCAGATGACCGCTTTACCCACTGAGCTATGCTGGCCTTAAAAGCCACAGAAACAAAGCAAGAGTATATTGTGAACCTGTTTGTGGGTAGGGCTAAATGGTGTGTGTGTGTGTGTGTGTGTGTGTGTGTGTGTGTGTGTGTGTGTGTGTGTGTGTGTGTGTGTGTGTGTGTGTGTGTGTGTCTTTATCAACTTTGGATGAACTTTAGTTCTACTTTGGGAGTAAAGATGAGACACTGGATTTTGACTTGGGAGCATTGGTTTGCAGGAATATTCCAAATTAATGGACTTTCATAGTTCAAGCCATACCAGCAGACCATCCGTATTAGCCATATCAAATGTATGCATGGTCAACATTATCTTTACATGGGGCCCCGCTGTGGCGTGGGGGGTTAAGGCACCTATGTTCAGTGAATCTCTGCATCATGCAGCTGGGTGTTCGAATCCCAGCTGCGCCATTTCCAACGACAGCCGGATAATAGTTAGTGGGTCATAATTGGCTAAGCCTCACATGGGTATAAGGGTTAGGTTGGATAAATTATTCTGGGTTCACTAGTGTCCCCCTCTGGGTCGTCCAGGCCTCTTGGTTAAGTGAAGGGAAAGTACTCTGCTTCATTCTCCTCTGATGGCCAAGCACTGTGCTTTCCCCACCAGACCATGATGTGTGGACTAGTGAGGGCTAGTGGTCATGTGACTTGGAGGAGACACATGCTACCACTTCCTCCTTCCTGTTGATGTTCTAGAGGGGTATCAGAGAGACTGACCCAGCAGTAGGCAATTTGGGTGGGGAAAAAAAGGGGATAAAATAAAATTAAAAATTAAAAAAACATTATCTTTACATTCTATGCATGTAACGCTGCTGTGTGTGTTTTGGCCCTGTTCTGAAGGAAAACCTTACTGCAACGCTATCTTACCGGCAAATTCATTGAAATGGTTACCGATGTCAAACGCCTGGTAGTTGTAATCGGCGTATTCGTAGTCGATGAATTTCACCATTCCTGTCAAAGAGGAGAGAAAATTCACAGTGAAGACAAGGACACCATAAATGAAGCATCCCTGGATTGATCATCTGTGGTGCTGCACTCCTCCTTCATTAAACGAATCTACAAAAAATAAAAATCCAAGTCAATACATAACATTAGAGGCATTTAGCAGACGCTCTTATCCAGCGTGACGTACAACAAGTGCATAGGGTCAAGGTACAAAGGATACTGGAGCAACACTAGAAGCTAGATAACAATCCTAGTGCCATCATAAGGCTGACGCAACATCGACTAAGACACACCATCCGCAATAAACTAACAACATTCCCTGTGCCTAAACCAAGTACATCAAAAAGGAGAAAAGGAATAGGGCTAAAACTAGGAGTTAGAGCTAGGCCTGGATGGGGAGGAGGAAAGCTACAGGCGGAAGAGATGAGTTTTTAATACAGACTAAAATAATCCCGTATACCTCCTCTTCATTTGGTGTATTTGTAATTTCACCATTTTTGCCTTTTCTGAATGAGTCAAAGTCCAAGCTGAAGGAATTCGTTGCAGTGTTCAACAAAGTCCTGCTATTGGATGGATAACATCAGCCATGTTCCAGGAAATGATCATCCTGGAAAGAAACTAACTTCACCACAATATACACAACAGCTCAATCTCAATCTGTGGTACTGACGCCCACCTGGCCGCCCCGTACGTACCCTCTTCACGGCTGTAAATGATGTTTTTTGTCAGGAGGTCATTGTGACACAGGACAATTGGTGAGCCGATCCCCGAGAGGTGCCTCTTCAGCAACTCCATCTCAGCTGACAGGCTCTTGAAGCCGGGGACATGGCGTGGAAGAATAGGACTGTGAGACACACAGAGGGAGGTTATTTTTCTCATGTGGCACCAGCTGAGAATGAGAGAGGTCAGTTTTTATGTGTTGAGATTAGTCCCCACGTTGTGGGGATGGACATGGACTTAAGACGGTGCGTGGGGAATGGAGGTCGGATGCCCTTCCTGATGCCCTGTGGTGTGGGGTTCAATCCTGCCAAATCTGCCTCATCAGTTCCCAGAGCGCGTCCTCTACCGCTGGGCTACTGCCGGCCTCCATCGGCACCAGCTGAGGCTTCCACTTGCTAAAGGGTTTCGTGGAGGTTTTATCTTCGAAACAAGGGGAAATTAATGTAAGCCGAGGCACGTCAATGGACGGAGGAGACCCAGCGCTGCTGGCCGAAAGATCGCCGCATACGGCCGTTGCACAGCTTTGTCATCAACTCGTCACTTCGCTCTCTCCACGGGGAACAACATGTTTGTAAATCGGAACAGTCCAGTGAGCCTCGCAGAGAGGCTTAGATGCCTTGTTTTTACTGTGTTGATTACTCTATCTATCAAAGACAGCCTAACGTCCTTGGACATCAGGGCAGAATGCACCTGGGGGAAATGCTGTGCAAGCGTCTCCCGGTTCATTTTCATGTTTCTTTTTCAGTCGCTAGGGCAGGACAAGAGGGTAATTTAAACACTGTTCTACCTATTTATCCAAAGGGGGACAAACAGATGCTCTGGTATTATACACACTTGTCGACATAATTTAGTGAGGCCTGTAAGGAGCACACAATAAAAGCAGAGGCGCAGAGCCTTGTTTACAGTCGTGACACAGAGGCTCCGCTGCCTTATACAACGCCTACATGGTCTGTCACGCACCGTCTCATTGTAGCCTATACCCTCCTACCCAGTGCCTTGCTTAATCTACTCCAAACACACACACCCCCGGATGGATGAGTGGACGGTCTGACACAGCATGACTAGGTTTTTCCTGCCAGCATGTTAGGATAGTTACCTCTCCTCTCGTTTTAAGGTAATGATTTCCTTTCGTTTCATTTTTCTTCTTTTTTAAGAATTGTATCCCCCCGCCCATCCAAATTCCCCGAGTTGCCTACTGCTGGGTCAGTTGCTTTGTGACCCCTCTAGAACGTCAACAGGAAGGTGGAAGTCGCATGCGAGTCCTCCAAGTCATGTGACCACTAGCCCTCGCTATTTTACACATCACGGTCTCGCTGGGAAAGCACAGCGCTTTGCCGTGGGAGGAGAACAAAGCAGAGAACCTTCCCTTCACTTAAACCATGAGCACCCGGATGACCCAGAGGGGGACACTAGCGAACCCAGAATCCTTTGTCCAACCTAAACCCTATATCCATGTGAGGCTTAGCCAGTTATAATGATTTCCTTTTTTGAAGTATTTTGAGATGTAGAAGATCAAAATACATCCATCCAACCATCCATCATCAACCAAATATCTGAAGTTAGGTCACGGAGTCATGTTGGAGTCTATCCCAGCACTCATTGGTTGAAAGGCAAGGGAACACCCTGGGCAGGTCACCATACCTTCTCAGGGCTTGAGCAGTTGTGGGTTCAGTGTCTTGTTCATGGACACCTTGACACACTTTCTGAAGGAAACTGAACCGCCAATCTTCAAATTACTAGATGACTACCCTACCTATTGAGCTATGCAGCCTCTCAAAATATGTTCATTTAAAAAAAAATTCTAGCATCAAAAGATACGTTTTAAGGGGCCAGCATGGCTCAGGAGGTAGTGTGGTTATCTAGTAATCAGACAATTGGTGGTTTGATCTTCGGTTTCATCAGAAAGTGTGTTGAAATGGCCTAAAGCAAGACACTGAACCTCTAATTGCTTGGGACAACAGATGTAAAAGAGCTTGGTGGCTAGATCTAACATATTTACATTCTAAATCTTCATTGATGTGCACTATCCCTATAAAGGGGATTATTTATTAATAATAATAATAGTAATAACAATATCATTATTTTATCATTATAATTATTAATTACTATTATTATTATTAGTTGTACTAGTAGTAGTAGTAGTAGTAGTACTAGTAGTAGTAGCTAGTAACAGTAGTAGTAGCAGTAGTAGTAGTAGCAGTAGTAGTAGTAGCAGTATTAGTAGTAGTAGTACTAGTAGTAGTAGTAGCAGTAGTAGTAGTAGCAGTAGTAGTAATAGCAGTAGTAGTAGTAGTAGTATTAGTAGTAGTGGTGGTAGTACTAGATGTAGTAGTAGCAGTAGTAGTAGTATTAGTAGTAGTAGTACTGGTAGTAGTAGTAGCAGTAGTAGTAGTAGTACTAATAGTAGTAGTAGCAGTAGTAGTAGCAGTAGTAGTAGCAGTAGTAGTAGTAGCAGCAGCAGTAGTAGTAGTAGTAGTAGTAGTAGTAGTAGTAGTAGTACTAGTAGTAGTAGTAATAGTAGTAGTAGTAGTAGTAGTAGTAGTAGTAGTAGTAGTAGTA
>OMLC01069627.1:7118-23117 GCA_900302585.1 Regalecus glesne
ATATTTTGCATATATATATATATATACATATATACATGTATGTGTGTGTGTATACACACACATGGACACACAAAGACATTTTATTATATGTGATTGTTTACTTTACATCTTTGACCCGGGTTAAGGGTTTGGACTGGATAAAGTTTAAATTCAAATAGTAATGCAATGCCAGTAATGCAAAATGCACAAGTCATATAAATCAGGCTAGCCACACATACCCAAATCAATGAAGACATCCATATCTGGCTTCTCTGCCCTTACACTCTGTAAGGCATCCAGGTCTGTCCCATCGCCCTGGAGTAGAGAGTAGCTGTGGTCAGCATGAACCGCCATGGCCTCTGGGCACTCTGTCTGGAGATCCCTTGAGACCAGGGCAGGGTCTGAGTAAACCGGACTGGGATGAGAGTACTTGGGACTTGGAACAAGGTCTGTATCACTGCCCTGGGGGCTTGGGCATACCAAAGTGTTGTTGTTTCTAACTCCTCCACTACTACTGCTGTCATCGGATATGCCACTGTCACTGCCAAGAGGAGAGTGGGAAGGACAGATAATAGACATGTTGTTTTCTCCCTCCAGCAGACTGGACAGAAAGTTCTCTGTATCCATGCCTGTCAGCATCTGAGGAAAGAAAATGATGACAACTAAGCAGCCAAGTCATCAGGCTCATATACTTACTGTTTTCTAGAACATTACACACATCCATATAATCCAGTGAATCCAAATTTGTCCCAAATCAGAGGTCCTATTTTATGAAAATGCAATTCAGAATTTGAAAGTACACAGAATTTCATACACTTTAAGTTTCTGATCATAAAGAAGATAGATATGACAAGATACTGCCAAGCATGAATCCAACTAATACTATGCAAGCATTTGTAGGAGTAGGATTTCAAAACTGAGATGTGGGGCATCTAAAACCCTTACATCTTCTTCAGAGAGCCAGTCTTCAATAAGCCCGCTCCCATCAGGAAAGAAGGGCTCAGCTGTTCCATCTTCTCCATCTTGGAATAGCAGCCCTAAAAGGTCTGCTCCATCCATGTCTGGAAATTCCTCAGTCACTGACATCTGAGGAAACACAAGAACAAATGAGATACAATATGTGACATGTTTCTTGTAGGGGGCTGGTGAGAAGTGGCACTGTTGGGCAAAAAAAAAGCAGTAATGGGAAAAAAGACTGGTGTGCCTTTTTTAGAAGCAACATGGTAGCATGACCCAGGTACAGGGAAAAGCCAACTTATTATTTTTTTCTGCAGATGCTAAGTTCCTGAAAACACCTTAAATGTCAAATATTTCTTTAAGAATTTTGATTGCATGTTAGTAGAGTATGGTTCTCTTATTGGAGGATAGGACACGTCAATTAACATGCTATGCAAGGAGGTAGCACGTATTGCATCATTGCCAACCACTCATGATGACCTCATCTTTTACTAGGACCCGCCCACTCATGTCTTTGTTAAAGAACAGGCTATGGACACGGCATCATGTGGCAAAATAAACAAAGTGCATGCTCGGTAGCTAATAGCAGGAGACGCGATTCGACAATAGCCAAGAAAATAACGTGAAAAAGCAGAATCTGCCCCCGGGTGTCTAATGTCCTGGAGAGGGGTATACCATCTAAAATGCATGTGACCCAGTTCCTGTTTATAACAAACGGACTTGGTCTGCCGTTAATTACACTAATGTCAGTGTGCAGGACAATGCCACCACGTAATTCAGGACAGTCATTTGAGGCTCACAGGATGCGAAAACAATACATCAAATTAATCCAATGAGATTAGCAAAGCCATTGAAGTGAGTAGCAATATGCATTAAGATTTTACAGACGAGGGCGTGGTCGTTAGCAGGAGAAATCAGAATGGAATGTAAAAAAATGAAGACACGTCTCATGCAATCCTCATTAAGTCAAGTCGAATATCCCTTACCTTTATTTTGCAGGAGACACAATACCATTCGAGTGAGTGAGTGAGTCGTTTTGGTTTGCCTCCTGTGTGTTTGTACGTCGGCTGCTGATGTCTCAGGTCAAACCTCTTCCTGATGAAATCACCTTCCAACGAGGCAGAAATTGCGTCACCACGTAAAGACGTATCCGGTTACGTGATGAAGTGTTATAAATCTGGGAAATGTAGTCGGAATGCAAACTGCTCTGCTCTCCATCTCAGCGGCCAATCTTCTTCTTTAGATTGATTGTTCGATTGCAAACAATGATTTGGCACATTATCGCCATCAGCTGGAGTGGATGGTATGACAAAATAGCAATTTATAAAAAGTGCTATTTCAACACCCGGAAATGTCCTTGCTGCATCTTAAATGGTCAATTTCTGACCTTGACCCTATCTCCGATTTCCTTTCTACTCCAGCAGTAAGGTTTATTACCATTACCGATCCTTCAAAAGTGAAACTTAGTATGTTTTTTGACTGACTTGTCAACGATAATCCTTCTTAGCAAATTGTTAAGTCTATTTGATTTGTATAGTCTATTATCACAAATGACAAATTCACCTCAGTGGGCTTTACACTAACACAACATCCTGAACTTGGAGTAGGAACAACTCCATTAAAAAAGGAGAGAAAAAACGTTGACGGGGAGAAAAAAGGGGAACCCTTGTGGGAAGTAACAGATGAGAGATCTCTTTCCCCAGACGGATGGACGTGCAATGAATGTTAAATCCGCGGAATAAATCACAATGTACGGCACAAAACACATCTCCTCTATAGAGCCAGTCCATATTAATGAACATGTAGAATGCAAATTTGCCAGATCTAGGTTCTAAATTCAAACATTTTTCCTTCATTGATATTATAACTGTTGCATGTAGATCCACGAAAGACACAAGACGGGTTGTAAAATAACGAGTCTGTATTTACACAACGTCTTGATGTAACTTCTCAATAATCCAGGTCAGGGAATCACAAAAAGAGGTGACTCTGTTCAACTGGATCAGTAGTTTATTCTGAATGAACGTCTGATCCACTTAACCCGATACATCTCTTTTTGTGAGTCGTACACAACATCCCCACTGGGAGGCGCAGGTGACTAACTGTCGCAGCATAACAACAACCAATCCACCCATCCATCCATCGTCAACCGCTTATCCGGTGTCCGGGGATCTCAAGGTGTTCCCAGGCCAGTGTGGAGATATAATCCCTCCATCTGGTCCTCGGTCTACCCCGTGGCCTCCTCCCAGTTGGACGTGCCAGAAAAACCTCTTTTGGGAGGCGATCATGGGGCATCCTTACTAGATGCCTGAACCACCTCAACTGGCTCCTTTCTATTTGTAGGACCAGTGGCTCTACTCCAAGTCCCTCACCTATGTCTGAGCTTCTCACCCTGTCTCTTTTTTTGTCACATGGCTAAGGCTAAGAAGCCCTTCTCTATGGGTGGGGAGTTGACCCTGCCTGACGCTAATGACACGTTCCCCGAACTTTGAGGAGAGGCCACAGTTAAAAAGGTAGCACATGTTCTTCTTTCGGCTAATGCCATATCTAGACAAGTGAATGAAATAACAGAAGATACTGAGCCACGATTGTTAGAGAAGGTTAATGAGTCACCGTGGTACGCAATCCCGGTTGACGAGTCTACCGACGATACCAACAAAGCAATAATGCTTTTTTTTGGTGCAATATCTTTTTTTCAGGAGGATGTGCATCTACATTTGGAATACAATAATTAAGTTATATAATATGCACTTTCATGTGTTTTGTTATTTGCGTGATTCCCCCCTCAGACTGTCCCAGGCCATTTCTGCGTGGAGTTTGTATGTTTTCCCCCTTTCATGGGTGCCCTCTGGATGCTCTGGTTTCTTCCCATCATCCAGAACAGGGGTGCTCAATAGGTCGATCGCGATCTACCAGTCGATCGCAAAGGTAGTGTGGGTAGATCGCATGGATAACTTTTTTAGACGGCCAATAGATCGCCATGAGATCTACCCACACTCACTTTGCGTTCGACTGGTAGATCGCGATCGACCTATTGAGCACCCGTAGATCATTTTGACTTGATCATTTTGTAAGTAGCTCGCATGCTAAGTAAGGGTGAGCATCCCTGATCCAGAAGAAACACATGTAGAGGTTATCATGCCTACCTCTCCCACAGACCAAGGCAATAGCCAGAACTGGAGTGTTGGTTTCTGGGCGTTTCAGCCGCCCACTGGTCCTTTACAGGATATAGGATGGGTTAAATGCAGAAAACAACTTTTGTTGTATTTATCCACAAGTACCAACAACGGACCTATTTGACACACACGGACACAATCACAAGGGCATTGTAACCCATTTTTTATATCATCTAATAAAACAGACTGAAATGTTTTAATCATTTGACATTCTTGCTCGGCAGCATATTTAGCATGGATATGGAATCAAATAAACCCACAAGCCCAATTACAGAGCCTTTCCAAAAACTTTTTTTGTGGCTGGAGTTGATAGTTTTATATCATTCATTAGCTTCTTCAGACCAGGAAAGAAAGAGAATGATCATTGGAACATCTCACAGATACATCCAACAAGATGATAAGATTTAAAATGAGTCATATATATATATATATATATATATTGATATGAGATGCAATAAGAATGAGAATACACCAACCTGTGAGACATCACAAGGTAAGGGAACTAAGGTATCCCAAAAAAAGTGCAGTGCTGGTAGACTCCATGTATGCAAGTGAGAATTTTGCTACAGTCGTACTTCACAAGCTTTCTTGGTGTTACAGCACAACTGATCATTTAGTCTGCAGGCTAAGTGCCATATCCATTGTACGTACTATATAATCCTTAAAACAGGTCATTTGCTGAGATAACTCTTTTTAATTTTTTTTGTAGTGAATTGTAAAAAGAAGTGTTCTCATAAGAGAATAATTTGCCTGAGACTACATCAGAGGCAGCGTTATTAACAAACCTGGCAACAACATTCCCAGAATTTAACTTCATTCAACTGATGAACTAGGGAACTAGGCTTCAAGAGGTGGTGGTTGCTCCTGTCATACAGTACAAACTACATTCAGTATACTCCTGGATTGCGAATCACTTTTTAAAATATCCATCAATGAAACCTGGCTCTAGCCATGGGACAACCTCAGGTGTGTCTTTTCCTCAAGTATCTCATCTTGGGCAAGACATCCCTCTTTTTCGTAGGACTATGAGTCACAGAATTACACAAAGTTTGGAAGTGTGTCGTAGACTACGATACATCTTTAACCGGTCCTTTTTACTCGTAACATTTGTCCCAACCACATGTGTAACCACCGGCATGCTCTCAATGGCACGTCGCTTATGAGACCCGTGCAATAGGATCCTGTAAACACCTGTGATGGAGCTCCTGCAGTCTTTTCCCTGGTTGTTGAGGATGTGTTCAGAAGTGATTCCTAGCACCTCCAGTGCTCCTTTAACCTCCAAATCATCCTCCTCCAGCTCTGATGGAGGGGTCTCAGCTAGGTAGGAAGGATCTAATTTGAAGGGCTCCATAGCATGGGGAAAGTCCACAGATAGCAGCCACTCACAGCCCATCATCTGTTCTATGCTGCTACGGTCCAAGGGCTGGGGCTGGAGAATCCCCCTGATCAGCTTCTGGCATGGTTCAGGGACCCAAGAGGGCACAATATAAGCCCCCTCTAGGATGCAGCGTTTCAGTTTGGCCACCGTGTCTGCCCTGAAAGGCATTGTGCCAGTCACCATGAAGAACAGCATTACACCCAGAGCCCAGATGTCCACAAAAATGCCCAGGTAGTGCTCATCTCGGAAGAGCTCGGGCGCAGCATAAGGTGGGGAGCCACAAAACGTGTTGAGAGTCTCATCCCGCCGGCTGATAGTGCTAAAGCCAAAATCTCCCACCTTGACACATGTGCTGCAGGTGTAGAAGACATTCTCGGCCTTCAGGTCACGGTGTATGATGCTGTTGTCATGCTGTGGAAGAGCAGAGTCAGTTAATTGCTTATAGAGATTTCCCTATACAATATTATACTTTGGGAACCAAGGATATTATTCTGGAATGTACCCTCTGAAACACCAGTTTTAAAAAAAATAACAGATTACATGGTAAAGGTAAGATTTTGTCATGAATATGTGGCTGTGAGATGGGTTATGATGATCATAAATACGAGCTTTAAAAAAAAAATCCAAATCAGGCCTCCTCCCCCCTCCATGAGAAAGTCAAGACCACTGAGTCAACTGTAGAAAAGTTACCTTAGCTGAGTCTGTGTTCTGGCTTTATGGAGGTCTCCCTGCTAGTTATATCACCCTGCTGCCCCCCAAAACAATAATGGAACATTGTAGAGGACAACATAACCATTGTTGTCACAAATAGCATCCCCAACAATCTGGCTAATGCTTTCATTTAGTCAAATGTTGGCAGCATACTGGCAAGTTGGAAGCAGTGAAATGCAAACTTGCTGGACAGAAGCCCCAGACCAGATGGGCTAAATTTAGACGAAAAAGCTATAATTTCCTTTCCTAACATGCGCACCATAGGTGTTCTTGACATGGGGCTGACTATGGCTACTCCACATACGTGTCTAAATGGAGAACACAATTGTGTATAGTTTCTTTTTAAATAATTATAAGTTCTTCCTGCTACCTTTCCCCTACCTCTTATTTACATTCCTAACACAGCAATGCATTTTTATTTTAGGGTGAATATGTTCTTTTATCTACTTTGCAGGGATTGTGGTCCGGACTCTTGTATGCTGAGTTTACATGTAATAAGACATTTAAGTTCAGGCCCCTGTTGTACTCATTTAATGTTTTTCCAGATTGAGTTTCATACTCACTAAATGTAATGCAAACATATTAGAAAATGACCCTCAAACGGCAAGCATGTCAAACACCGCCAATTTATTTTTCGGTGAGATGTGCTTGTTGGGAATCACCTATAATGTACCCCATTGGAGTCTATTGTTTCCTAGAATGCACAATGAACGAGGACATCTTGCCTGAAACCTCCATTTGGCAATATTAAAGAGTTAAATTGGAGTGCCGTCCTCATCTTTTCTTTGGTGATTTACTGTACTCAGGGTCCGGCATCCAGTCTTTAAAGTCTTATCATAAATTGAACGCATTGTTTCTTATTTTCCATGACAAGGTTACACTAAACAGAAATAGATGAGCCACATAGAGATACATCTAGATGCTGTTTTTTTTCCCAACCAGTTTCAAACATATTCACAGAGGTTTTCTAGCTTGAATACGGCATCATATGTGGCTAACCATGTGCTTAACTGCTGAGAGGATCTGAGAAAAGACAATCCTGCTGTCAATGTCTGAGAGTTTTCCTTCTGCAGTTATCTTGCTGTAGAGCTCCCCTCCGCCTGCGTATTCCATCACCAGGTGAAGGCGAGAAAGTGTCTCCACCACCTGCAGAGCATGAAGGAAGACAGTGCTGATGAACACAACACTTCAGTGCAACATGACGAAAGCCTGACAGGATGTAGTGATCATTAAGGGAGCCCCCTTGAGATCGGATAAAGGTCACACGGTATTAGTGTGAATGTTGCCATGTGAGTGTACGCATGTGTCTATATGTGGCTGATGCCATATGACAATGTAAAAAAAATCAGACTTGTTTTAAAATAATTAGATGTGGCTAAATAGTAAATAAATGCAATAAAATATTGCAGAGGATAAACTTACAAAGAATTATGGCCAAAAAATGAAAAAAAAACAAAGAAATATTGATCCATTGGCACATTAAAAAAATGTTTTCACAGATGCATTTAAATCATATAACTATCCACATAACATCTTTAAATTGTTTTTCAAGCTTTGGACCTGCTTTTGTGAACAACAAATCAGGAGTGGATTGGCTCGTGTTTGTTAAAGGATTTTTGAGACGAACGTAGCTTGAATCCTCTGATCTACAAGTGCATTTTCTCAAGGGATGTTCACTTCAGCCAACCACGTCACAATTTATTCGGCATCAACTGCACCCCCAAACAAGCCCACACAGTGAGTAAGGAGGCATCAAATACCTAGCTAACATTTATAGAGAAATGAATAAGCATGTGTGCACGAGTCTAACCTCATAGAGACGTATGATGTTGGGATGATGCAGTTTCTCCATGCTGGAGATTTCTCTGGACAGCAGTCTCTGGGTCTTCTGATCCAGCTTGGTCTTGTCCAGGATCTTTATTGCCACTTTGTCTGGTTATGGTGAGAACAAGTAACAATCAGATGCCATAAACCCTCACTTTATGAACACATTTCTGAAGATTGATCAATTTGATGGTTGAATTCAACCCTCCAAAGACATACTTTACTTTCATTATGAATACAAAAAGAAATCTCATATGAGGGTGAGGAAGACAAAAAGGTAAAAAAAAAAAAAAGAAACAAGCTAACACATCAAAACGACTCGGGTGTGTTTTACGTGTCATTAAAGGAAATTGCCTTTGAGATGAAGTGCTAGACGTACAGATTGGCTTAATGTACCTACCTTAAGATGGCAAAGTATTCTAGTTAATTTAGTGATTCAAAATCATCTTTTTTTTTTTGGTCTGGTTCTATCTAGCAAACAGAGCTACGGCCCCGAGGCCAGCAGATCTGAAACTCCAGCCTGAATAATTTGATAGAGGATTAGCTGTCCTTAGAAACCTATTTTCTTGATTATGTTATCCCAGAGGGTTAATTCTCAGTATAACTCCTATTTGAACGGGGACATTACTTTCTGAAAGACACGTGGTAGACTAGAGGGTACAGAAAGTAAAGACTGAATTGAAGCTACATTATGTTCTTTGTCTGCTACATTTCCTGTAAATGAAATGAAAGTAAACCCACTTTATTTGGATATTTTATTCGTCCAATGAAATTTGTCCTCTGCATTTAACCCATCCTATTGTACAGCAGCAGTGGCCAGCTGTACCCCACAGGGAGCAGTTAAGGGTTCAGTGTCTTGTTCATGGACAAGTCAACAGACTGAAGGAGCTGGGGATTGAACCAGCAAGTTTTTAATTACGGGACAACCCACTCTACCATCAGAGCCATGCTGCCCCCCCGTAGGCTCACTCTTCTTTAAAAATTGCCATGGCAACAAAATGTATGTAGACCTCGACGTAAGTGTTAAAAGGGCGGATAACCGCATGCCAAGACATTACAGCTAATCTGCATCAAAATACTTTACGTTCATCAGAGTTAACTCACTCCAAAAGGGTATTACTTTAAATGACCGAGAGGCTCGTTTCACATGTCACAAACAGTCCCCGTGTTGTTGGGGTGGACACGGAATTGGAGGGAGCTTGAGGGACTGAGGCCAGCTGGCCTTCCTGACAGCCCGTGGTGGATTCAAACGTGCATCCTCCGGCTCGTCAGTACCTGAAGCGAACACACTAACCACTAAGCTACTTTAAATGATTGATACAGAGAAATAAAATAGACCCTCAGTAACTGAATACAGAAAAGTGTGTTGAGATATCTAATTGTGCTTCAGCATACTACATTCAGACTGGCACACGCACCAGTGCACACACGTAGATATCAATGCGCACGCACACACACACACACAGACACACTCTTTTCACCTTTGATAACGCATACAGCAATTTTCACCGTCGCTAGGGAAACTAGGAATCTCAATCAATCCGTCTGCCTAAGGATAACAGACAGCCTGTCTCTTTGTGGCTGCATCATCGAGCCCACTGTGGCCTGTTGGTGAACTGCCGCGTAAGGGGACACACTTGTGCACATCCTACCCCATTTCTGAAGAGATCTCATCAAGCATTTCAAGAATCGGCCAGAGAGAGCAGACGAACAAAACAGCAGCCCTTCTGGGATTCTCACATTTCGAAAGGACGATCAATCATATTCAGCTACAAATGGTGTTGACTGTAAACAACAATCTCTTTAGACTGACTGTGACTGCTCATCCACACACAGTCATGCCATTAGTCCGTAGTTTGAACATTACCTTTGCTCCAACACCAGTGTTTAAGTTGTATGGGCATTGCATGACAGCGTGTGGTTTCTTACCTTTGGTGAGAGCATGGATTCCAAGTTTGACATGGGAGAAATTTCCGGAGCCAATCTCCCCCCTTACTTTGTAAAAGCCTATTCTTCTTCCTACTGTTAGCTCACGGACCACCCTGTCAAAAAAATATACACATGGATATATATTTGAGAAAAAATGAACAATACTTATGGGGTTGTAGGCTATTCACAGTTTAAAAGGACCAAAAAAAGTTCATGCTAGCACAAAGTGGTATGATGGTCACTATAGCAGCCAATTAAGACCATTGTTTGATTATTTCTCAGTGAAAGACGCCCGGCTGTCAATGCCCACCTGTCATCCTGGCACATGTCCAAGTTCAACCGCTCCAGAGGTGTGAGACGGCGGGTCAAGGCTCCCTCCTCATCTGTAGTGATGTCTGAGCTGTCCTGGTGGCTCAAGTGTTTATATCTCTGAGCGCCACATCCCACAGTCGAGCCTCCAACAGAAGCTCTGACAGAGGCCTCAGTCCCAGTACCACAGACTGACCTGTGACCAGCTGTGCCCGCTGCCCTTGACCCCCCAGAGCCTGCTGTCCCGGCCCCTTCGGGGCTGCTCTCATAGGGACACACAGCGGTCATCCTGTGAAGGATGCCCAGGGTGAAGCACGCTTAGCTCATGGCTGAGACTGGCTGGAGACCTGGTAATGGGCAACATGAAAACAAAAGAGTGCAAAGATGAAGTGAGAAATTTCAACGTAAATTGAATTGAAAATTGAAACAGTCGTGATCTTTTTTTTATGAATTTACTGTTCTTGAGATAATTTCACAGGGTGACGATATTTTATTTTGCTAAGCAATTATCAAAATTTGCCTAATTATGGGGCTTGCGTTCTGAAGTCCACTACACGTGTCAGAAAAAAAGACATCATAATAAGCAACTTAAATAGCTTGACTTACAGCAGATAAAACCAAGACATTATAAGTGCAAATAAAGCTGCAACGCACGCATGTCTTCTGAGTTCCTTCCATGACTTTCACCATCGTACAGTAGGAATCTGGCGATATTGTAATGTGAGACTGTTATTTATTTAGCTGCCTCAGTAAGTAATAAAGCCCTCAAGTTTTCCCTGTAAGGTTTGAATCATATTCTGCATTGTGATTATTAAAACTTTAACATATGGACATTGCATTCATTATAAGCATATAACCGGAGACACCTGGATGCTGCATACTGACAACACATTTGAGACTGATTGATTTTCAAAAACGGCCCGCCGATGCATGCACACGTCCTTTTCATACATAGAGCAGTCAAAACTCCAAGGGGATAGAAAAGCAAATCTAATTAGGAAGCCAAAACCAGACTTACCTTCTGCCACTTTAGTTAGTATCTTTTCACATTTCTCGTCCAAATCTCCAGAATGTTAGGATGGAATGACGAGTGTGCAATTTTGCTGTATCGATGTATTTCAACAAATGCAGTCCCAAGCACAGAGGTACTGAACAGGACAGACAGCCACCTCTAACCTATCCACCCAGACACATGGTGGATCCCGGTCGTCCGGAGGCTGCAGCAGTTTCAGACCATCCTTTTGGCCAGAATATGAAAGAGAGGGCAGTTTGTCATCTGAAGTTCAAAGAGTGTGTAGCCTTGATGTTTTGCTAGCACTGCTGCTAGCTGCGCCATAAGTCTCATGCGATTGTAATTGCTGGAGACAAGGAGAAGAGGCTGGAGTGTGTGGCCCAAGCGTCTCGTCGTCTACTTTGGGCTCTCCCATCAGAGCTTTGCAGGGCTTTAATTGGCCGTTTAAATCTCCAGAGTATAAATAGTCCACACGTTGAGGAGGAGGGACAGAGGACAGCAAGAGGGGAGATGGGGGTGGGGGATGGATGATGGGATGTGATGTGCTAGGCTGTGGTTAGGATGCAGCTTTATGGGGAATTCAACAAGATGCCCTGAAAGAAAGCAAAAGGCAGACATAAAAAGGAATGAGTCATTGTTCATTATGGGATGGTTTCCATGAAAGGTTTTGTGGTTTAGTGTCATGGGGCTACCCCTCTCTCTGTCCCTTTCTGATTCTTGTATTCTTAAACTTCCTACCCAGATGTCGACATCTGGTTTGAGTTTCTCTTTATTCCCTAAGGGGTAATTCAGAGTGTCTGTGTGTTTGTGTTTGAAATGATATCATTTCATTTATTAGACACTTTTATCCAAAGCGACATTTGAGAGTTGGCGCAACACAAGCGAGGATGTAGTCGGGAGTGAACAATGTGAATGCCCCAAAGCTAAGCTCAAGTCTGACGGGATGTAGCAGCCATTAGGCCGTGCCCCGAGGTAATATGCATAGTGAAAAGAAGCAGAAACCCCCTCCCCCCTTTTTTCATTAATTAAGCCCATCAAGTCGAGTTCAAGTTCAGAGGTGTTCAGGACCGCTCCATAGTTTTTAGCCTTTTCTTAAAGATTGACAGGGACTCAGTGGATCAGTGAGAGTTTGGTAGCTTGTTCCACCACCAGAGAACTACAGAGGAGAAGAGCCTAGCAAGTGATTTAGGGCCTTGTTGGATTGTTTCTTTGCATAACTTGATCAAGCAATCAGGTTATCATTCAACTAGCAAAAGCATTTTGGGTATTATAAGACTGTTCCTGCTTGTGTGTCCCTCCCTGCATGTGTGTTGTAATCCTTACTTTATTTAGTGCATCTTGATTCCTGCTTGGTAGGAGTCCCACTAAGGCTCCCAGGGGAACTCCATTTTTACATGTAGTGATTAAGGCTGGATGCCTTTCCTGATGCCCCATAGTGGGTTTGAACCTGCAGCATCTGGCTCGTCAGTTTCCGTACCGGGCTCTACCACCGAGCTACCACAGCCACGTCACTCAGGCTGTCAGTGTTGAAGACAAAAAGATGCAAGGCAGTGGTCCTCATCACAACATCCTATCTTGCAGTTGTCAGCTATATAGATAGACATCAACATGGGCCAGATCTTTATCTTGCTCAATACATACTCAAGGGGCAGTTCTGGTTGGTGTGTGTGTGTGCGTGCGAGTGTGTTGGTGTTTGCATGTAGGTACAAGCGGGCTTGGCCACACATGGCTTTGCAGATCTGTAATTAGGTGACAAGTACATGCTGCTGATTAACAAAGCTCTAACAATGTCCCTGGAGGGAGAAGTGAAGGTGAGTTCAATCTCATCAAAATGTAGTTTACCTAACAAGGTCAATCTCCCTTTCGCAGCAATATGTGATGGCTTCGGTTTGGCCCTTTGGCTCAGCCAACTAAAGAAAATGTACTTTGAATTAACGAAGTCACAGTTGTTTGTCCTCGGTGACTCAATAATCGGGCAGTTCATGGAATGTGGGAGAGATGTCATGTTGGGTTTGAGATATTGAAAACCTGCACCCTGAAAGGAAAGGAAAGCCCTCATATTTGGTCATTCTACTCCAATGAAATTAGTCCTCAACTTGTGAAGAGGTCCTCCTACATCAACATGCACGGCACGTTAAACATCACAGCATATTCTTTCATGACCTAATGTGAACTGCTCTTATTAACTCCACTATAACCTCACCATCAATGACATGTGGTAGTGCTGTTAACATACGATGCACATATACAAGTCTATCGTCAACAATTTGCCTGCCATCCGGGCAGAACTCTATTGACAACAATAGCACTGAATGCCCTGTACATCCAAGTACATCTATATGCACAGTCATACCAGCAGGATTAAAAGATGGTTTTGGATCTATATTTTGGTGAATAGCACCCAACATGCTCTCTTAGAATGACTTCAAGTCCATGGCAGAGTGACAGTCTTTTTGATTTCGTCACAGTCATGCTCTTAAAAAAAAAAACCAAGTGGTGCAGGGCTCACTACAGTGCTCCTTTTTTATGTTTGCTCCGGTTCAAAGGTTACATGAAATGGAGGTCCATGTAAGGCTTCCAATCTGCTGATGAGAGCAATAAACTGGGGTCTCTGTGGCCATTTTTGAGTTATACGAGAGGTCAATTTGTGCTGATCACAATTAGTCCCCGAGTTGTGGGGGTGGACAGACTTGGACAGAGCATGGATGATTACGGCCAGATGCCCTTCCCGATGACCTCCAATGTGATCAAACCCACAATGTCAGGTTTTGAGTTTTACTGTAATCATTATAGTATAAATTATAGTATAATTATAGCATTATGTATGTTACGGTTTCACCCCTAAACTTGAGTCCTGACTAATCTCCAAAATAATGCATACTTTTGAATAATTTATTAGAGAGAGATAAATCTTTGAACTAGATAAATGGATATTTTTACCCAAGATTGATGTAAATAAAAACCAAATTATGGGGACAAAATAGTTTCAGTGACCTTATGTTCAAAATGTTGTATAAATCCTTCTGGGATGGTATTTCCTTTTCAGATACATTAGATATGAATGACAGCTGCAGTAGAAATGGTTAGCTGATGTATTACAGACTGGTGTCTTGTTCATCCCTTCACTGGAGATTGTCAGAGCCCTGCTGGAAAATCAAAGTGACTCTCTTTTGTGAGCTCTTCAGTTTCCTGACAGCCTTCAAACACCTCCCTGCCTTCCTGTCTCTGTCTGCCATGAATTTTGAAGCATTGATCTCAGGGGGGGGGGACTAAAAGGACTTGCAATGAGAGACTGGCCAACACTGCGGCACAAAGCAACACAGCTCTGCCTCTCAGTCTTTTATGTGTATGCATGAAAAGACCAAATGACAACTGAAGATAAGATAAATGCGTTCATTGTGAGATAGGACTGAGGAACGCTCTGAGACAGCATTACTTGCTCCAAAAGGCTCATTAAATTTATCTAAGAAACAACCTAGCATAGCTCGGTGGGTAGAGTGGTCGTCTGGCAATCGGAAGGTTGCAGGTTCGATCCCCGGTCCTGCAGAAAGCATGTCGAGGTGTCCTTGAGCAAGACGCTGCTCCCCGAGCACCACATGGTGGCAGCTGACTGCTCCTATACAATAGGATGGGTTAAAACGAAGAGAATTCTAAATTTCCCCTTGTGGGACTGATCAGGGAATCTATTTTTCATCGGGTCTTTATTTATGCTTAATGCATAAAGAATGTCCAATCCAAGCTTTAATAGCGGAGGTTATGAGAGACCTGTGTGTCCCAGTTGTGCCTACATTTTCATATAAACTGACTCTACAATCGATTACATAAACTATTTATGATAGCTTTGTTAAGCAAAACAGAATATCTTACAGAAAGGCCTTCAGTAATGTAAATGTCTGGCTCTGCATTTAGTTTCCACAGGCTAACAGCTCCACTTGGTTGCTTGGTGACGGATACTGACCGAGTATGTTTGCCCACCGTTTGTCAAAATGGGGATTAGCCATTAACCGGTACTGGGTATAGAGAAAAAGCACAAAGCTATGTGTTCACAATTATTCAAACTTAAACATCCACAGGTGAAGAACCTATCGAAGCACACGGTCATATCAGCATGCACACACACCCACACACACATGCATACAAATCAGGCTGCGATGTTTCACTTTGACAGTTTGACTTGACAGTGTTGAGTCACCATCTCGGTATGAACTGCAGAATGACGATCATTCTAAATGTGCACGTCTTGGCCTCTGATTTTGAACCATGGGGCTAAATCACTTCAGTGTTATCCATTTTTCTAACAGCCAGACATGTTCACAGCCCCAGTGAACTGAGTTTGAAGACACACTATTCAGACGACTTCTAACATCATCCATGTTATCGATCTCACCAAATCGTACACGCTGAACCCTCACGTACCACCTCAAACAACATGGGGCCTCTCGCAACAGCTCGATTCTCTTTCAAAAGCCATGCGGCCAGTCACGTGGCAGGGGATCCTCTGAGGGGAGGCGGAGGAGGGTCTCCCTGATAGCGCCAGCAACATCTTAACTCTTCACACTCAGCAACAGGAGTAAAGACATGAAGGGACCATCCAGAGCAGGAGTAGGCTACACTTTGCACCCATTCCTTGCTTTCTGCTTATATTGCTGGTGGTGACACAGAAAATAGACCCCTCCCTCAGGGAAGGTCTGTCTGTGCATCAGAGGTTAGATGCAAAGGAGCTA